>CM077092.1:78398821-78488022 GCA_039513925.1 Platanthera zijinensis
GTTGTCTTCAATCCTTGGCGCCATCGGTTCGTCGAGAAAGCTTGAGAGAAGAGAGAAAGATAGACTGTCGACACAGGGTTTTAGTCTCGAAAACCTTGAAGCGTGTCGACAGAATGAGTTTTAGGACCTATTTATAGCCTCAGTTGAAAGAAGTTCAAAAGGCGCCAAAAACAGTCTAAAAAAAAAAAAAATGTGTCGACACAGACGGAATGTGTCGACACAGACGGAATGTGTCGACACAAACTTCTATTGTCTCGACATTATTTCAGCCTACTATGTGTCGACACCAATTTGTGGTTATGTCGACACCTTAGATAAACAGAAATTCTGTGTCGACTCTAAGGATAAGTGTCGACACATATTCTGTAAGTGTCGACACCATTTTCCTGGTTGAGTCGACATTACATTTCTGGTTAAGTCGACAATATAACGCTCAAGTGTCGACACATATTCTCTGTGTCGACACAATATTTCTGACTTGTCGACATAATTTCTCTGAGTCGACACATTACTACTGAATGTGTCGACACATCTTTACTTAGCCAATTTCTGTAACTTCAATGTGTCCTTTTTAACACTTGATTATGTTATTGTTATTACCTTTACTTATTTATATACCACTTCAATAGCATTGTTAATGATTTTCTTAATACATTAATCAATGGTTAACATACCTAATTCAATTTTGAATTTATTGAATTTGGTTTCATCTAAAGGCTTAGTAAATACATCTGCTATTTGATAATCTGTTTTTACAAATTCCAATGAGATGTCTCCTCTTTCTACATGTTCTCTAAGAAAATGGTATTTGATTTCTATATGCTTAGTTCTACTATGAGAAACTGGATTATTAGCAATAGAAATAGCACTCTTTGAATCACATAAAAGGGGTGTTCTACTTACCTGAATACCATAATCCTTAAGCTGATGCTGCATCCACAATAGCTGTGCACAGCAGCTTCCAGCAGCAACATACTCTGACTCAGCTGTGGAAATTGCCACACTGGTCTGCTTCTTACTACTCCAAGATATTAGTCTTCCCCCCCAGGAATTGACAAGTACCTGTAGTACTCTTTCTATCCTCTCTACATCCTGCAAAATCTGCATCTGAATAGCCTGTTCAGTAGAAAATCTCTATTCCTAGGGTACCAAAGACCTAGAGTAGGAGTGCCCTTTAGATATCTCAGAATCCTTTTGACTGCAGTATAATGAGATTCTTTAGGGCAGGCTTGGTACCTAGCACAGACACATGTTGCATACATAATGTCAGGTCTACTAGCAGTGAGATATAGTAGAGACCCAACTATTCCTCTATACAATGATTCATCAACAGGTTTACCTGTCTCATCTTTGCATATAGGCATACTAGTTCCCATAGGAGTTCTCATGGTGGAGGATGACTCCATACCATACTTCTTAATTAATTCTTTGGTGAACTTAGACTGGGATATGGACAATCCATCATCAGTCTGTCTTACTTGGAGTCCCAAGAAGAACTTAAGTTCACCCATACTGCTCATCTCAAACTTCCCTTGCATAAGTTTGGCAAACTTTTTACAAAGGTTGTTTTCAGTAGATCCAAAGATTATGTCATCAACATAGATCTGGACTAAGATGATCTTTCCTTTGGATTCCCTAAGGAATAGAGTTTTGTCTATCTTTCCTCTTGAGAATTTATTCTCAATGAGGAAGGTAGACAGGGTTTCATACCAAGCCCTTGGAGCTTGTTTTAACCCATACAAAGCTTTCCTAAGCTTATACACAGAATCAGGTTTAAGAGGATCTACAAAACCTGATGGCTGCTCTACATATACTTCTTCTTTAAGATCACCATTCAGAAATGCTGACTTCACATCCATCTGGTATACTTTGAAGTCTTGGTAGGCTGCATAGGCAAGGAACATTCTGATTGCCTCCAGCCTTGCTACTGGAGCAAAGGTTTGATCAAAGTCAATTCCTTCTTCCTGCCTGTATCCTTTTGCAACTAATCTTGCTTTATTCTTCACTATTATCCCACTTTCATCTAGCTTGTTCCTATAGATCCACTTAGTGCCAATTATGTTGTGGCCTCTTGGTTTAGGAACAAGCTCCCAGACTTTGCATCTTCTGAATTGATTCAGCTCCTCTTGCATAGCATCAATCCAGTGCTGGTCTTGGATAGCTTCTTCAAACTTCTTAGGTTTCATCTGGGACAAGAAACTTGAATGCAAAACTGTGCTTTGATTTCTGCTTCTAGTTTGCACTCCTTGTCTTGGATCACCAATTATCTGATCAGTTGGATGATCTATCTTAGATATCTTATAGCTGGAGGAAGATTCCCTTCAGGTTGAGCATCTCCAGCTTCTTCATTCTGCTGAGCCTCCTGGTTTTCATCAGCTTCCATTATCTCTTGTACTCCCCCTGGACAGCAGCCTTCATTTTCCAATGCTTCATCTTCCTTTGAAGCTTCAGCAATGGAGAGCTTGTCCATCTTCTTGCTTATACCTGTTGAGTCATTTGATCTACAAGACAACTCACTATTGATTAATCTTGTTTCATCAAATACAACATGCACAGATTCTTCAACAACTTAGAGTAGTTAAGTTAAAGACTCTATAGGCCTTACTATTTGTGCTGTACCCAACAAATATCCCATCCTGGGATTTGGCAGCAAACTTAGTCAAATATGACTTGCCATTGTTAAGTATATAGCACTTGCAACCAAAGATCCTGAAATAGGATAGATTTGGTTTTCTGCCTTTCACAATCTCATAGGGAGTCTTTCTGTGGCTTTTGGTGATAGAAGCCCTATTGATGACATGAAAAGCAGTGTTAACTGCCTCAGCCCAAAATATTCTGGGAGAGAGGTGTCACTCAATAGAGTTCTACCAGCTTCAATTAATGTTCTATTCTTTCTTTCAGCAATTCCATTTTGCTGAGGTGTTCTTGGTGAGGAGAACTCTTGGAAAATCCCAAAGTCTTTACACAAATTTGTTATGCTTTCAGAATGAAACTCAGTACCATGATCACTTCTGATTTTGACCACTGTACTATTCAGTTCATTCTGAATTTGCTTTACAAAATTAAGTAGTACACTTGGGGTTTCAGATTTTTTGTCTTAGAAAGAACACCCATGTAAATCTAGAATAGTCATCTACAACCACAAAAGTGTAGACCTTCCTACCTAGACTATGAACTGGCATAGGACCAAAAAGATCCATATGCAAGAGGTATAAGCACCTCACAGAATCCTTGTTTTCAAGGCTTTGAAATGAGGATTTTGTCTGCTTGCCCTTTTGACAAGCTGAGCATACCCCTTCCTTTATACACTTAACTTGAGGCCCATTCCTCACTAGTTCTTTACTAATGAGTTGGTCAATTGTCTTGTAGTTTAGATGAGCTAATCTCTTGTGCCACTTAACACAATGGGAAGCATTGTCATCAGCTACAAGACAGATGGGGGAAGCCTTATTCTCACACTCAAAATTAAGGCAATATACATTTCTCTTCCTATACCCAGTCAAAATGATCTCTTGATCACTTGACCTTTTGATATGACATCCATCCTTACCAAATGAAATGTCATATCCTAGATCACTCAGCTGGCTTATGCTTATTAGATTATGTTTCAAACCTTTTACATAGGCCACTTGGGTGATAGTAATTAGGTTAGAAGAAATGTTACCAAACCCTTTGGTGACTCCTTTTTCAGATCCACCAAAGATCACTTTATGTCCATCTTTGATAGATGAATACTCCTTCAGCAGCCCCTTTGTTCCAGTCATGTGCCTGGAACAACCACTATCCAAGTACCATATAGGGGCATGGTTACTTGGATTCACCTGCAATACAGAATTACTTACCCTTAGAACCCAAGTAAGTCTTGGGTCCTTGGTTCAGGTTAGCATTAATAAAGTTATCATAACCTTTTCTAACAGGTAGACTCTTATTCTTTATAACACTTGTGTTATACCAGCAGTCCAATGCAAAATGGCCCCTCTTGCCACAGCACCAACATTCAAACTTATTGTATCTAGATCTAGATACATCCTTGTCAGAAGAATTTCTGTTCATTGCTGGTGCTGTTGCAACTTCACCTACTGATTTCTTAAAACCATTGGGTTTATGACCATAGGTAGGCCTGCTTGCCTTAACACCCTTGTTCTTCAGAACATTTGTCTTAATATGACCTTGAATGTCTTCATGATCATATATGTTAGAAGGCACTTTCTCCTTACTAAACTTTATGGGGACTGAAAGGTTTAGTGGCTGAATAGGGGCTTTGCCTTTCCTCTTGAATCTGCTAGCCCTGGAGTTACCTTTAAATCCTAATCCAGCCTTACCCTTCTGAGTGACAAATTCATCTATCAAGGGTAAGACAGATTTTGGCTTAGAGTAACTAGCCACTAAATCCCTTTCAATTCTAAGTCTGGCCTCCAGACTCTTTACTTGATCATTAGTATAATTAATTGTGCCCATCTGAATAATAGTTATATTCTTCAGCTTGGCAATTTCATTTAATTTTTGATCAAGGACATTTTCTAACTCAGTTGTTGCTACCCTTAGTTCAGCAATTTCCTGAGCCTGTGTTTTAACCAGGTTCTTGCTTTTCTTAAGGGCCTGCAACAAGTCCCATACTTGTCTATTAATTGATAGACATCTCCTTCAGATCCAGATGCATCTTCATCACTTGATGCAGATGTAGCTGATTTTTCACTTGTACTATAAACAGATGTACAGGAAGGACAGTTTACCTCATTAGGACCAGACTGATTCTGGCATATGTCCTCTTCTGATCTTGTCATCAAACCCATGCATTGATGTTCATTGATGGAGTCTAGCAACTGCATAAACTCCTCTTCCTCAGATGCAGCATATAGTCCAATATATGCTTCAGCTTCAGATCCTGATTCTGAAGTTGACTGGTCTGACAGACTTTTATCTTTCTTTGCTACAAAGGATTTCTCCTTCTTGCCTTTCTGATAAGTCTTCTTCTTTTCTGAAGATTCCTTCCTTTTGTCAGGACAATCAGCCACTACATGTCCAGGCCTATTGTAACAATAGCAGACAATCTTTGAAGTAGTGGCTTTGCTGGTCTTTGATCTTCTTTTCTCTTTCCATGATGACCTTCTCTTCTGATAATAGTCATCAACTTGCTGTGATGTGGAAGGCCTAGACTTCCATTGCTTCTTTTTCAAGAACCTTTGGAATTGCCTAGTGAATGCAGCAAAGTCTGCATCTGAATCACAGCTAACTGAACCCTTATCTGAATTTTCAGAACTATCTTCTTCAACTTCCTTAGGAGGAGATGGTGATTTCCTCCTATTCTTTCTGGTGGCTTCAGCATTAAATGCCACAGTCTTTTCTCTATGCTCTCCTCTTGAGTTTCTTTCCTCCTCCTTCCTTACCATAAGTTGCATTTCATAGGATAGCAACTTTCCAAACAGGGTTGGAGGAGATATCTCTGCCAATTTAGCCACTTCTCTTATGGCACAGATCTTTGTATCCCAATCCTTTGATAAGGATCTTAAGAATTTGTCATTCAGTTCATAGGTACTGAAGACTCTTCCATAGGATATTAGCTCATTCACAATTCTATAGAATTTCTTATAGCACTCAGTTATGCTATCAGATTTTCCTTGTCTAAAGCTTTCATACTCCTGATTTAGCATAGACTTTCTGTCCAGCCTTACTTCTTCAGATCCCTCCATGTAGACAATCAATGTGTCCCACATCTCCTTGGAGGTCTTGCAGTGAATCAGATTCTGAAATGTTGAATCATCTATGGCACTGACAATGATGTTCTGTGCCCTTTTATCCATGGTTGCCAAGATGATTTCATCCTTGGTCATTTCTGAATAAGTCTTTGGTATTTGGATATTTGCATCAAGAACAGATATCTTCATTGGAATGAAGGGCCCTTCCTGTACTGTGATGTAAATCCTTGGGTCAGATGCTTCCATAAACAATCTGACTCTCTCTTTCCAGATCCCAAAGATTTCCTTCTTGCATATGGGTAATTTCATAGACCCTAGCTCCTTATGATTCTCTTCAGAACCCATCTTCTTGAATCTTGAATCTGCCTTTCAGATCTACCTCAGACTGTTAAGTCCTTTTTGAGGAACCTCCCTCTGATACCACTTGATAGTTTAACTTTCAAGGCAGCCTAAACACCTAGCTAACAAAATTTACACAGCAATCACAGAAAATAAAACATCACAGATTGCACAATGTTTTATAGTGGTTCCCCAAGGTCTGGGTACATCCACTTTCCCCCTTCACCTATCTAGCAGTATGCTAGATTCGGCCAAACTTCCACTTATCTCAGATTAACAGATCCTACAACTCAGAACCCAACTGGTTCCTACAACTCAGGCACAACTGCCCTACCTCAGCCTTGCCCCAAGGCCTACAACTCAGAGAATATCCTTCTCCTACACTCAGGCAAACTGCCCTACCACTCAGAGTTCAACACTCCTACACTCAGCCTTTATAACATAGGCTTACAACTCAGATCTGTGTAAACAGATCCTACAGAAATATAGAAAAGATTATTAAACTGTCTTGCCAAAGTTGAGAGAGAAAAGGCCAAGACAATTCTTGATCAGCTGATGCAATCAACTGTATCTGAGCCTTCTTCAAAGCTTCTTGAAAATGAACTTAGCTGAGTTGATTCCAAACAGCTTCTTGAGAATCCACTGGTGGTTTCTTTCTTCTTCTTCTTCTAATTCAGGCTTGATCTCTCTCTATCCAGCACTTTGAAAGATTCTTCTGAATTCTGATTAGAACTCTTCTTAGATCTATCCTTAGATAGTCTTCTTAGATCTCCCGGAGAAGATCTTCTTAAGTGACTAGCACTTTCTTGAAATGAATTGGATTGTGATCCTTCTCTTCCTTTTTGATTCAAAGTTATTCAAAAAGGACTATCTGTTGTGGTTGTTGTTCTCCTTCTGAATCTGTCTATTTATAGACATTCTTCATGGTAACTGGTTGATCCGATTTCTAACCGTTTTCTGACAAGTCTGACAGCTTCAGTTAACCGGTGGTAACCCACAGCTGTCAAGTCTTCAAACAAGTCCTGTGCCTTAGTCTTGAACCACAAGTTGTTGAAACAGTCTGTCAGAAAGTGTCGAGACCATCTGTCTATCTGTGTCGACACAATTGACTTTGGTGTCAACACAGTCTTCAGTGATGTCGACTAAGTTGCCTTTGAGTCGACACAGCTTTTTCTGAAAATAACTTGGTCTTGACTCTTCAGTGTGTCGACACAAGTCCTGTGTGTCGACACAGTTGTTGTATAATCATAACTTAGTAAGTGTCGACTTAGCCTTCAGGTGTCGACACATTCATTTCTTAAATCTGCTTTAATGTGTTGACTTAATCACAATGTGTCGACACATTCTGCTGGTGTCGACAAACTTGAGGTCGACTATTTTCTTTTGTGTCGACACATTTAGCTGATGTCGACAATCTTGAGATCGACTATACTCTTCTGTGTCGACACATTCTCCCAATGTTGAGGTCGACGCTTTTCTTCTGTGTCGACACAAATTCCCAGTGATGTGTCGACTCTTTTCTTCTGTGTCGACACAAATTCCCAGTGATGTGTCGACTTACTTCTTCTGTGTCGACACAAATTCCCAGTGATGTGTCGACACTGCTTCCTCTGTGTCGACACTTGGACTTAGAATTTTTCTGCATACTTTATCAATTCTTCACCTGCACATGTCAACTTAAAACAACATCAAATACACCTTGATGTATATCATTGAGTTAGGTTGGGCTTCTTCAAATCAGGTACACATTTTCCAATGTACCCAACACCGGGCAATCCAAAATACCCAAATCTGACAACACAGATTCACCAGAGGGAAACTTGACACGGAAGGAATCCCGGACACGATCTAGAGACAACCGATGACGCTCCACAAAGGCTCTAGCCACGAACGAGTGGGTAGCGCCGGAGTCAAACAGAACACGCGCCCAGCGGTTCTTCACCTTAAATTTCCCTATAGGAACGCACAAAGCTAAGGAACTAGCACAACAGTACCGCAAATAATCTAGCAACTAAACTACCAGGCTAGAAAGAAAACAACAAACTACTAACCTGAGATCACCTGGGCCGAAGTCTGAGCCTCCTCGGAAGAAATCACGTTCAGCTTCCCTTTTCCCTTGTCCACACGCTGAGGTGGAGGTAATGCCTGCAATGGAACTGCAGGAAGAGCTGACTGGACCTGAGGACACCTCGACTTAACGTGACCCTTCTGCCCACACTGATAGCAGACTCTATCCCTGGACCAACACTGGGCTGCATCATGCCCGGATCGCTTGCAAACTGAACAGGAGACATCTCTCCCAGGAGCACCCTGAATAGCATGAACCTGCTCCTTCTTCTGAGCTGCCGCCTTCTTGAAACACCTCTCAACAGGATGGCCTGACCGGCCACAAAAACTGCACACCACCCTGCTCCTCTTTCCCGGAACAGCATCGGGTACCAGGGGTTTCTTCTCCTCTACCAACTTCCTCTTATCCTTCCTCAACTGCTGGCCTCTGCTCTTCGCCGTCTCAATGGCCTCAACCTTAAGAGAAGCCTCTACAACTCCAGCATAAGTCACTGACCCATAAGCACTGGCCAACTGCTGCACCTCACTCCTCAAACCACCGAGAAATCGCTTAACTCGATCTGCCTCAACGCTGACCAATCCAGGGGCAAAACGGCTCAACTTACTAAACTCTATCTCATACTCACCCACCGTGAGCTGCCTTTGCTTCAGATAGAGGAAATCATTCATGAGGCGGTCACGCTCGACCGAGGGTAAGAACTTCCTCAACAGCATCTCCTTGAACACTTCCCAAGAGCATCCGGCTACCAGGCTCTCCTTCTCTCTCAGCCACCAACTCTTAGCCAAACCTTTAAGCTGATAGGCGGCTATCATCACCCTCTGATCATCTGAAATCCCTGAGTACGAGAACATCTCCTCCATGGAGATCAGCCAGTCGTCTATCACCATGAAATCTGCCTTCCCATCATAAGTGGGAGGGCTCAGCCTCTGAAACTGCGAGATGAAGGCCATCTCTGCTGGCACCACCACTGGAGGCCTCAAGGGTGCAGGAGGAGGAGGAACAGCTAACCCCCCTGCAGGGACTTGCGCACCCTGAGCCTGCCCTGCCACAACTGCCACCAAAGACTGAATCTGGGCTTGCACCTCCTCCAACTGCCTACCCATAGCTTCGCTACTCTGACGCAGACCCTCGATCACCGCATCGTTCTGAGCTCCAGAAGATTCACCCTCAGACAGGGGAGTCGATCGAGTCGCAGGACGCCTAGCCATCCTAAAAAAAAATCAATACAACGCAAATCAGATCCAAATCCCACGACGAGAACCGACTACCAGTACAGACAATACATATGTAGATATAGACTTAAAGCTGCCAAACTTGCTCTGAGAGTTTATCTTCTTCACAATAATTAGATGATATGCCCTAACCTAGGATGGTTAACCACCACCTCACCAACACTTGTGCCTAGATCGGATGCATGAACTTATGTTAGTTTGAAAATTTATGTGTGTACATATGTCATCCTGTAAATCTTTAGCTCGGCGCGTTGTGCTTATGCAATGTTATGATATGCATGATTGTGCTATGCATTCTAAAAAGGCCCTAATGCATGATATGAGCGGCGTACACATGAAAATGTTATGCATCCCATACTACATAACATTTCCATGCAACGAAAAAGAAACACGCTAGTCGCAGTCATGTGGTGAGGTTATGCATCCCATACTATATAACCCTCACATGTAGCCCCTATGGTGGATCCATATACGAACACATATTATGCATCCCATACTACATAATATGCCCGTATACTTCATGTTATGCTATGAGTGTAGTGTTCGTGCTTTTGCCAAGACGTGCTGATGACATATCGGTGTGTGAATGACATGATGCTAAACTACTAAAAGCATCCAAGGAAGGTTGCCCAACTAACTTGTCAAGCAACCTCCCTCTGATACCAACTGTCACAACCCGCATTTTCTCCGAATTAAGAATTATCAGAGTAAGAGAAAACACGCGTCATGATGCCACGTCAAGTAGGGGATAACTGCTGACGCTCAGGCAAATCCAACTACAATCTTTATGCAAGGAAATCATGTGCTTAATGAATAGAAAAATCAGTTATGTTTAGAGTCCGTATCCCTCGGCTCAGTGGATCATCTAGTCCACAAAAGAAAACTATATTTAAACGCTGCGGAAAAATACTTTGATTAGGTTTTACACCCTAAAGAGCGCATAAGGGTCCCAAGAGAACCACTCATACTATGCAAGACACTACACTTAGTTTATATAATATATATAAGAAAACGGTTTTCGTACGTGATTTGAAAAGTAGTGATTAAGTTTACAAAACATGCTGATTATGAGCTTCATTTATAATAGTAATTATAGTTTAAAAATAACTAGCAACCTAGCATAAAACCTTCTCAAAGCAAGTAGACTATCTCCAGAAAATAAATGGTAGCAGCAATAGTATATATCTAGTACAAGGTAAAAACTACTAGTGGGCGCCAACAACCTGACACGAACCCACCAGCACACATATATGTCTGTAAGAAAGTACTGAAAACAACCTCACAAACAAGGTAAACAGAACTCCAAAGGTCCGAAAGTCCACCAACAACACCACCTCCAACTAGCCACCGGACTGGCTACAGCTCAGAACCTGGGGTATTCCAAAAGAAAACAGAATACCTCAGCAAGCAAAAATCAAGGTAAAACTGCATGAAAGAGTCAACCAAAGGACAAAATAACAGAAAACATGCAGTAGAAAGAGTCACAACTGTCCAAACAGGACCACAAGAAATGCACAACGTGCAAAGAAACAGCAACGATCCAGCCCAGGAACCACATCCTGCAGGGCCTACTAGGCTACCAAGAGCCAGAATGCTGCAAACTACCAAAGAAGAAACTTCTAACACCCTAATCTGCGGGAAGTGATAGTAGCAAAACAACAACGAGGAACCGGATCGAAGGCAAACGCAGTCCCCCAATCCACCATGTCCAAGTCAAAAGCTCGAGGGTCAACACGTGAAAACACAAGGGACCTTCCACCCGACATGCCCAGCCCGTACCTGGAGCAAGAAATCCATGGGTGGCCTTGGCTATATCACACAACTCCACCCCATAAAGAGCTACAACCACCACTACTATTCACGACCCACGATTCGGCCTTTAGGAAAATTAAAGAAAACGGCCGACAAGGAAAACCCAGAAATACAACTGGAAAATCCACTCGGAAACGAAATACAAGGTAAAGGAAGAGTGTTGAAATAAACCAACACGACTAGGCGTTGAGTGAAACGCACTCAGCGCCTACCTAAACTTTGGCGTTGAGTGAGCTAGCCTCACTCACCGCCAAAATTATACCACTACCCACAAGCCCACTAAAGAATGCGGAGCTCAACGACAGTCGAACGACCAAGGCAGAAGATCCAGAACTCGAGTAGTTGCTTGCCACTTGAGTATCTAAACTCCCGCACTCGAAACCATCTAAATTCGCTTATCAACAGAATATATACAAAGCGCACGATCAGTGTCGCACGATCAGTGGTCGTGCGCACTCATCGGCTGATGATCGTGCGAAACGAACCTGGAAAACCTGACAGAAAACCTAGCAACTGCGCACGATCAGTGTCGCACGATCAGTGGTCGTGCGCACTGATGTCAGCGCTCGTGCGATTGCCCGAGACAGAACTTTGGAAACTGAAGTTTATACGCGCACGAACAGAGGCACACGACCAGTGGTCGTGCGCCCTAAAGGTTGATGACCGTGCGCGGTCAACCTGCACCATTTGGAATTTCCCGAACGACACCGGAACGCGCACACGACTCACGCCACTGCAGTAGCAGTAGATAACTCTCAACGCCGCACGCTACTACCATTCAAACTATGCCTAACCATTCGAATAATATCTTAACGAAGGAAATTGGCTACCACACCCCCCCTCCTAACTCTCCCTCTCGGCTACACCTGAACCAGAGCAACAATCAAAAATAAAGGAAAACAACGGCTCCACGCCGACAATTTGGATTCCAAACATCACAACATAGGGGGGGGGGGTTTCAGTAGGAAGAACTGAGCCCTATAGTTAGCAAGAAAATGAGAACAACAAGGCCTCTAACCTGGGCTAACCGGGATTTCAATTTCAGCAAATAAATTCAAAGAAAACACTTGGCAAGGGCAAGAATACCACTTGCCTCAAATCTCAGCGAAGCTTTGGACTGCTTTCCTCCTCTTCGCACGGATCAAAATGGCCGCAACACCTAGAACAAAGATTTGGCCATTAATGGCGGAAAACTTCCAAAACCGAAAATTCCAATCCTTCTAAAACTCCACGAAAATCAAATTTCTTACCGCAGGAATGAAGGTCTCGACGAGAGCAATCCGTATCCACTCTCGGAATCGAATTCCGTCCACAAACGCTCCGGGAATCGGCGTCCGAAGGGAAGGCTCGGCGGTTACTCGTTTCTCTCGTACAAGGCCGGCGGTTTCTATCGTGAAGAAGATGATGGCTTTCATTCTAATAAATATATATATATATATATAATTATATAATTATATAATTAATTACAAAATTACCTAAAGCACTAAATCGACGCGAAAACCGAACTACCTCGGAATTCGACGAAATTCGCACCGTAGCTAAATACCCACGCTACGAACACAACGGCGAAGTCGAAATTAACTTTCGACGAACAGAACTCGAGTTACACCCAAACGAAGCCAAACACAAACATCCCCCCGAGAGGCCTCACCGGTCACCAAAACGACTCGGTTTGCTAGGGAGATCTTGCCAACAGGCTAACAAACAGGGCACTCAGTTCTAAGGAGCTAAACCATACTCCACACATGGCACAAGCCACGGAAACGCGTCATCGTAACGCCAACCGAGAATAAAAATAATCGCTGAACAAAAAAACGGGGCGTTACAACTTTTTTTAGTTTATTTCATAAACTGTATACAGGGTTTCCAACTCCCTTCAAAAGTTATCTTTTTGTTCCTAAGTCTCCTGATCAAAAGACTTAAGCTTGGTTTTTGGGCACCTGATCAAAAGCTTAAAGGGTTATTAGCTCTCCCTTAGAAAATAGATCTTCTGGTGGCAGGGCACCTGATCAAAAACCTGTAGTGGATTCCTACCAGGGTGGTAGAAGAGTCGATGTACCCAAATTTATTGGGGAACCACTATAAATTTTCATGAGTCATCTGTGATTGTTATTCTTCTTATTTGTGTGCTGTCATTTTTGCTTTCTATATATATCACTTACTTTAAATCCGCTATAAAAATAAATTAAAGTTTTTAAAACACATTATTCACCCCCCCCTTTAGTGTAAAGTAGATCTATCCCTAACTTAAATCAAATGGAGATGACGAACTATCTTTGTGAAACTTTCGTCGACCGGAGATCGACGAAATGTATTTCTCTTAAGAAATTTTTCATCGAACAGAGTTTGATGTTTTGCTTTTCGTCGGAAAGAGTTCGCCTTTTCGACTTCTGAAAACTTATAATTAGGTTTTCATCAAACTCTATCCTGTGCTTTCTCCATTTCCCTTCTCTTGCGCTTGATCTTTTCTATATTGTAGGAAAATGGCAGTGTCACAGGCGATTCTCACAACAATAAATTTTTATGCAGGATTTGATATAGACATGGATTCTTTCAGTCATTCAGATCAAATTTTTAAGGATATTTTCAACTATTCGAGGCGCAACATTTGTGAAACTTTATGTCCACCAGAATCAAGCTCCCCATCATGGAAATTAAGTAATGGGTCTATACTACAAATATTCAAGACCTTACAACTATTACTGGATCAGTCACAGGACATAAGGTTTCTCTAACACCTAATATTTTATTTAAAATTTTTGGTTTCGTCAATGGTGAAGATGATATTGAATTATCTAGTTCTGAGTTTAATGAAATGCTAGAACGGTTGGGTCATTCTCAAGGAAACCCTAACCATCTCTTGAAAAAGAACTTTTCCATAGAGTATAAGTTTTTGGCTGATGTAGAATGTAAGGTTCTATTAGGAAAACATTCTACTCATGATTTTATAACCAGGCACCGGTTTCTCCTGATGTGTTCCTTAGTTAATCAGAAATCTGTTAACTAGGGAACAATTTTGTTTGATTCAATTAAGAAAAATGTTAACAAAAAGGATGTTGGTTATGATAGAATCCCGGGGATACTCTTACAGGCTAAGTGTCTTGAATTGTTGGTCTCCCAGACCATTTTTATTAATGCTTCAAAGAGGCTAACCTCTGCCCTCTTTGGAAGATGGGAGAGGGTAATCCCTAAGCCATCTAGGGCTACCTCTTCCAGGACAGCTTTTGAAAGCACATGGGCTATTTTAGCCACTCTCCTAACCCTAGTAAAAGTTTATGCTCCTCTTATTTCTTCTCTTCTTCCATCTCCTCCACATTCTCCTAGGAATCCATCTTCACATTCTCCACTACCTTCTCTATCTGAACAACTTCCATCATCAACTCCACTTGTTGATGCTTCTCTTCCTCAGTCACCTCTACCGCCTATTATATCTGAAGATATTCCATCCACTTCTTTTCATAAAGATTCACCAAATCATCAGTCACCCACATCTCCTCTACTTTCTAATCCACATCATTTCAATCTACTTCCTCTGTTTCCATCTCATAAATCTCCACCACATTCACCTGTCCAGGAAATTACTCCAGATGACATTCCTCCTATCATCAACCCTTACCTCCATTAATCAAGCATTCTATCTCTGCTCAAATTGTACAAACAGTTCCATCCCTCCTACTTCCATTCCATCTACTTCTGCATCTGCTCAAAATCCTTCTGAGTCTATGTATGTTGATTTCTATTCCATTGCTTCCAATATTCTTGAGTTCAGCACTCCAATGCTCAAGAAGCTGATAGATGAAGCAGTGGCTCCTCTTGCTGCTTCTATAGCTTATCTATCTTCTAAGCTATCCTCTTCCTCTTTTGTCCCTTCTTATTGGGGCCTAGATTCAGGTCTCCCTTGTTCTAGGCAGGGGTAGATGCTTTATGAAGAATCTCCAGTAGTTCTAGTAGTAGATTTTCCAATAAGTCCTGCAGCAACATCAGTTGTTTTTCAAGATACAGAGATGCTTAATTTAGTTGAAGAAGCAGTAGCAGTAATTCTAGAAGTTGTTACTGTTGGTGATACATCTTTTAATCCCACAGTCAACTTGCATTCTTTAATATCTTATTTTGATACTCTATATAGTAATTCTCCAGTTGTTGAGCTTAATCTTTCTAAAGCTATAGTATTCTATATTGCTCCAGTTAGTCCTTCAGTTTTAGAACAACTAAGGACAAGCCTTTCAGTTGTTTCTTCCATCATTTCTCCAGTCTCTTAGCCTTTAGTTTTTGAGAATTCAATGGATATTATGGAGCAAGTTTCTTCCACTCCAACTATGCATGGGATGAAACTCCTATGCCTAATTTTGATGATATTCTTTTTCAAGATAGGGAACTAGAAGATGATAGTGTACATATACAAGTCAATACATATATTGTTAATACTCAGCCAGAAGATAAAGTTCTTGATAGGTCTGATTTGCTTAAATAGTTAGATGATTTATATGATCATCTAGAGGATGAATCTGATAATGATGTAGAATCAGATTACTTAGAAGGTTCTAATTCTAAGAAAAGGAAATTCAAGAAAAAGAAAGCTCCTGCAAAGGTTGCTCCTAAATCTTCCTCTACAATAGATATCCCATACTATATATTGCATGGAATTACCCTCACTCCAGATCTTCCCAACTGGATGAGATTATCTAAGAATGAACAAAAGAATAGGAAGAAGATGAGGAGATACTCTTCACCTCTAAAAACTAGGAGAGGACCTCCTCCTCCAGCAGCAGGTGCAACAGGAAATATTTCTCAAAGGCCCACTTCTTCTCATCATTCTAGACCCTCTCAAGACATACCTTTAAGGTCTTGTTCTCAAAGATTGCAGCAGTCAAGAAAAAGAAGTTCACAACAATCAGATCAAAAGAAGCCTCCTTCACCAGTTTATGATCCAGATATGGATCCAAATTCAGAATGGCTAGATTTAATGAGCTTGTTGCTCATCATAAATAAAGAAAGCTGAAGAAAAAGGAAAGGACACCTCACAGTTCTCCACAATGTCCCCTTATAGATTAAAGGATCTTGACAAATATCAGGCAAAGAACTTGTTCACTGTGGACAAGCACATGAGCTTGCATCCAGAGGCAGTTGTGCCAATGACTACCTCTCTGAAGATCATTGGATGTTAGGATTTGAAGATGAGTCAAAGCGAAGCTGCAGATACTAACAGGAAGTTGATCTTTATTAAACCATCTTCAGATTCTCTCTCCGATGCTTCTAAGAAAGATAATATATTTCTGATTTTATGCTCTTTAAACCGTGTTTATGTTTTTGTACTCTCAAAGCACTTTATTATATATCTGCTGAAGGTTTTTCTGCTAGATATTTTATGCTGTGTTTTTCCTTTGTAAATAGTATCCATACCCAATTAGGGGGAGATTGTTGGAACCCTATTACTTATTTGGGCTAGGATCACTATCTTTTGTTTAGGATGATTAGTTTGACCCATTTTATATAGTCTAGGGTCATAGGTTATTTCCAGGGTTATTTCCTCAATAGGAATTCCAGCGGAAATACAGATCGACTATATCAGAAATTTAGTTCGACGAAAGCAGAGCTACGTTCAACGAATTCTGAGCTCAGCTCGATGAACTCAGAGTTCTACCTCTGAGTTTAGCTTGACGAAAGTTGAGTTTTGGTTGACGAACTCTGACCTCAACTCTGCAGCTCAGCTCGACGAACTAGAGGCTCAGCTCGACGAACTCCTCTCTCAGTTCGACAAATTCCAAGGTCTATTCAATGATTTCATGATTCAGTTCGACTAATTCTTTTCAGTGTCAAGGCAGTTTTATATTCAGAGGCAGATTGATTTTGAATTGCATGATTTCAGTCAGTTACATGCTAAATATTCTTAATGAATATAGCCATTTCTGGCAGCATTAAATATGGAATTATCACAGAGTTATTATTCTATTAATTACGAGGGCCGTTAAGGAATGGTTTTAATTCCAAATATTTGAATATAGCCGTTACAATTCTCAAGGAATGCCTCAGCTGTTTCAAAATTAATGAATTCAAATGTATAAATTCCACTCAGGCATTCTATATATATTGACAGAAGTTTTCTGCCTCAGGGTTAGACTGATAGATAATACAGTATTAGAAAGTTCAGAATTATTTTTAAATAGAATAAAATATTCTGCTTTAAGCTTCTTACATAAGAACAAATCTTCATTCTGAGATTCAACTTCAAATCTCTAAGAAATATTTTTGGATAGTGAAGTTTTCAAGAAGGCCTATACCCTGAAGAAAAGTATCCCTCTCCTGAACATAATCTCTACACAAATCAGGAGGAGCTTTTGATTTCAACATACCCTAGTCTTCTCAGAGAATCTTGATAGAGAAGTCATCATCACTTTTTTTGTTTATTTCATAAACTGTGTACATGGTTTTTAACTCCCTTCAAAATTTATCTTTTGATTCCTAAGTCTCCTGATCAAAAGATATAAGCTTGGTTTGTTGGCACCTGATCAAAAGCTCAAAGGGTTGCTATATCTCCCTTAGAAAATAAATCTTCTGGTGGAAGGGAACCTGATGAAAAACCTATAGTGGATTCCTACCAGGGTGGTAGAAGAGTCGATGTACCCAGATTTATTGGGGAAACACTGAAAATTTCCTTGTGTCATTTGTGATTGTTATTCTCCTTATTTGTGTGCTGTGATTTTTTGCTTTATATATATACATATATCACATACTTTAAATCCACTATAAAAATAAATTAAAGTTTTTAAAATACACTATTCACCCCCCTCTAGTGTAAAGTAGATCTATCCCTCACTTTCATGATGCATCCATGTAGACTTGGAATCCTTCCTTCCCAGATGGAAGGTCTAGGATGGGTGCGGAGGTAAGTCTATCCTTCAGCTCATGGAATGCGGCTTCACGCTAGGGTGTCCACTCGTACGGCACACCTTTCTTTGTCATGGCAGTGAGAGGGAGGGTTATCTTCAAGAATCCTTTCACGAACTTGCGATAGTTCCCAGCAAGTCCAAGGAACTCTGAACATCGGCCGCTGACTTTAGAGGCGACCATTCCTTCACAGCACGCACCTTGGCCGGATCCATAGCTAACCTAACACCACTGATTATGTGGCCTAAAAAGGCAACTTCTCAGAGCCAAAATTCACACTTGTTGAACTTGGCAAGAGGTGGTGGAACTGCACGGCAAGAGGTTGTGGAAGACCCTTATTGACTCCACCTTCCACGACCGAGTTTATATGGATATCAGTTGGACTGAGTTCACTAGAGTGTTCTTTTAACATTTCATCCCGTCGACCGCTAGAGGCGAACTAGAGGAAAGATTCCTGTAGTTAAAACAGGGATCTAAGTCGGTTACAGAATACCACAGGGTGTTCCAGCATCTGGCAAGGTTTGTTGACTCCTACGAGTTGGATGACCGAGGTTACACTAAATGGTTCTACAAAGGCTTGTGTGATCCCCTATTGATATCCCTTTTGTTTATAGAGGACTTGAGTTTCTGAGATCATCGACATGACAATAAGGCTGGAGGCATATCATCTAGGAAGTAATAAGAGACCCGCTGAGGGCGTGATGGAGGCCAGTCCTAGTTATAGAAGGAGGCAGGACAACTGGGGAAGAGGATATATAGAGGTGGAGGTCAATTCTGCCAGAATTTCAGAGTGGAGCGTCCGACACCACAGCTAGGACTACCTCCACCGCAACCTCAATACCTGCAGCCTAGGGAGCAATACAAAAGATTCTGCTTCTAGTGCAACCAACCGGGCCACATCCTAGGCTTTTGCCCACAGCTAGATGGAAATGCTCCCCTTTCCCTTCCTCCAGTAGCACCACTTGTTCGGGGACACATGAATGGACGAGGACAAGGACCAGGAGGAATAAACCCCAGGCCAACTCGGGATCAGGTGTTTGCACTGGACAGGCCGTAAGAGAGGAATCCTCAGGAGGTGATTGCGGGTATGTCATAATTTGGTTAGTGTGTTATGATCATTTCCCTTTGATTGCCTAGGATATGCTAGGAGTCTAGCGTTGAGTCGTTATAATTGATATTTAGGAACTGTATGGTTGGTGGGAAATCGGCCTATACTCTATTCGATAGAGGTGCCACACACACGTTCATGTCGCCAGAGTTCTTTAAAGACCTAAAAGGAGTGCAATACTTCACTTGTATTGCTCGGAGAGTGCGCCTCCCAGATGGTTCTGAGATAACTGCAACCGCCAAGTGCGAATTGGAGATACTTCTTGGAGGAAATACCATAGAAACCCCTCCTACAGTATTGAGAATGCAAGAATTCGACCACATTCTGGGCATGGAATGGATGGATTGGCACTACGCTAGAATTGATTGTGTAGAAAACCTAATTTCCTTGAGACATGGGGACTCTGAAGTCATCTGTAAGGGTATTAGATTCCCATCTCGTATATTATTATCTTAAATTCAGGCCTTTAAAGGCCACATGAAGGGGGATGAAGTCTTCTTGATTTGTTTCGAGTTGAAAGAGATGCCAATAGATATTAAATAGGTATGAGTGGTGCAGTATGTTGGAACACCCTATTACTATTTGGACCAGGATGACTATATTTCTATAGGGATTGTGTGCTGTGACCTCCATGTTGTTATAAAGGTCACATAGGCTAGTTAGAGTAGTCTTCAGCTCGACGCATAGTCGACTTCAGCTCGACGCAGAGTCGATCTCAGCTCGACGCAGAGTCGACCTCTGCTCGACGCAGAGTCGACCTCAGCTCGACGCAGAGTCGACCTCAGCTCGACATGGAGTCGACCTCAGCTCGACGTTCCGTCGAACCCAGTTCTGCTTACAGAAAACACTCTCTGGCCGACGTGTGTCGTGCTCAGATCGACGTTTTTCTGTGAGCTCGATGCCTTCCAGACTTCCGTCGATTTTGGATAGGAATTCAAATTCCTTCTGACAGACAATTAATGCTGAAGATTTATTGGCCGTTACAGCATATCTGGTGCATGGCTCAAGGAATTTTCTAAGGAATGTCTGCCTGTCATTTCCTTTGAGGCATGGACAGTTAAGGAAAGCAATTAATGCTGTCTTCCAACGGCTATCAAAGTAAAAGGAAGAAGAAGACTCAGATATTCATTTTTTTTTATTCAAAAACAAGAACAGCATACAGAATACAGAATAACAATACAGGACTTTAGTTGCTCTCTGTGACATTGTGTTGAAAAGCTAACTCACAGAAAATCTGATTGCTTCAGACACCTCCATCCAACTCTCTTGGATCATCCTTTGCTGGAGCAAATCAGATCTTTGAAGACCTGTCACCCTTGTGCAGAGCTCTCCTTCCTAAACCTCATCTTGATCTCAGGGGGAGCTTTGACAACAACTTCAGATCCACTTCTGCTTCTCTTTGCTTGTTGAATAGAGAAGACAACATCATCTCTTTTTCTTTTTCTTTCTGTACAGGGTTTTAACTCCCTTCAAAAGTTAATTTTGGTTTTGCTGAAACCTGGTCAAAATCAGCTCTGTTGGTTTGTGAGAACCTGATCAAAAAACTCTCTGGTGCTCAAGACACCTGATCAACTCATCTTGAAGTGGATTCCTATCAAGGGTGATAGAAGAGTGGATGTACCCAGATTTGGGGAACCACTATAGCTCCTTGTATCGTCTGGATTGCTTATGCTCCTTGTGTTTTGCTTTGTGCTGTGAATACCTTTTTACTCTGATTATTTACTCTAGCACCTTACACTATGTAAATTCAAACCTTCTCTACACACAAGTTTTTATTTGGAAAATTATTTTAAATAACTCTATTCACCCCCCTCTAGAGTTAGGAGTGATCTTATCCTGCACTTTCAATTGGTATCAGAGGGAGGTTGATCATTTATACAGGCTAACACCTGGGAGGTTGATCATTTCTATAGGGATTGTGTGCTGTGACCTCCATATTGTTATAAAGGTCACATAGGCTAGTTAGAGTAGTCTTCAGCTCGACGCATAGTCGACTTCAGCTCGACGCAGAGTCGATCTCAGCTCGACGCAGAGTCGACCTCTGCTCGACGCAGAGTCGACCTCAGCTCGACGCAGAGTCGACCTCAGCTCGACGTGGAGTCGACCTCAGCTCGACGTTCCGTCGAACCCAGTTCTGCTTACAGAAAACACTCTCTGGCCGACGTGTGTCGTGCTCAGATCGACGTTTTTCTGTGAGCTCGACGCCTTCCAGACTTCCGTCGATTTTGGATAGGAATTCAAATTCCTTCTGACAGACAATTAATGCTGAAGATTTATTGGCCGTTACAGCATATCTGGTGCATGGCTCAAGGAATTTTCTAAGGAATGTCTGCCTGTCATTTCCTTTGAGGCATGGACAGTTAAGGAAAGCAATTAATGCTGTCTTCCAACGGCTATCAAAGTAAAAGGAAGAAGAAGACTCAGATATTCATTTTTTTTTATTCAAAAACAAGAACAGCATACAGAATACAGAATAACAATACAAGACTTTAGTTGCTCTCTGTGACATTGTGTTGAAAAGCTAACTCACAGAAAATCTGATTGCTTCAGACACCTCCATCCAACTCTCTTGGATCATCCTTTGCTGGAGCAAATCAGATCTTTGAAGACCTGTCACCCTTGTGTAGAGCTCTCCTTCCTGAACCTCATCTTGATCTCAGGGGGAGCTTTGACAACAACTTCAGATCCACTTCTGCTTCTCTTTGCTTGTTGAATAGAGAAGACAACATCATCTCTTTTTCTTTCTGTACAGGGTTTTAACTCCCTTCAAAAGTTACTTTTGGTTTTGCTGAAACCTGGTCAAAATCAGCTCTGTTGGTTTGTGAGAACCTGATCAAAAACTCTCTGGTGCTCAAGACACCTGATCAACTCATCTTGAAGTGGATTCCTATCAAGGGTGATAGAAGAGTGGATGTACCCAGATTTGGGGAACCACTATAGCTCCTTGTGTCGTCTGGATTGCTTATGCTCCTTGTGTTTTGCTTTGTGCTGTGAATACCTTTTTACTCTGATTATTTACTCTAGCACCTTACACTAAGTAAATTCAAACCTTCTCTACACACAAGTTTTTATTTGGAAAATTATTTTAAATAACTCTATTCACCCCCCTCTAGAGTTAGGAGTGATCTTATCCTGCACTTTCAATTGGTATCAGAGGCAGGTTGATCATTTATACAGGCTAACACCTGGATCAAAAGATCCCTGATAAGATCATTTCCCTCAAAGGATTATTTTCCTTAGTTTTACTTCTCTTTAAAACTCATGGCACAAAACAAGGACCTTGCTAGCACCAGACCTCCTTTGTGCAATCTATCTAAGTTTGCACTATGGAAGGCAAGGATTAGGCTTTACATGAACTCTTTTGATGAAGACATTTTTAACTCTGTGTTGACAGATTGTCCAAGACCTCCCACAGGAACAAGCACATCAACTGTTCCTCCTCCTTCAGGAACTGATGCTGACATAAAGAAGTGGAAGGCAGCAGATGCTAAAGCCATGAACATCTTGGCTCAAACCATGTCAGATGACATTTTCCAGAAGGTAGTTGAATGCACTACTGCCAAAGAAATCTGGGAAAAGCTGTCAGAAATTGTATCAGGTTCTGCAGATGAAAGAAAGGATAGGAGATCCTACCTGATCACCCAGTATGAGAATTTCAAGAAGGCAGAGTCTGAGTCAGTTGCTGACATGTACAACAGACTGAGTCTGATCATAAGTGAGCTTAGATCACTAGAGAAGGACATATCTCTCACTGAGATAAATGACAAAATACTGACTTGTTTCCCTAGCTCTTGGGACTCAAGAATATGGTCAATTAAAGATGGAAGAAATGTCTGTGAGTTATCCACAGAAGCTCTTCTAGGGAAGCTCAAGAGTTATGAGCAATTCATTAAGAAGAGAGAAGAAGAGCAGAAGACATCCACACCAACAGAAAAGGTTGAGAAAACCATTGCCTTCAAAGCACAGGAAGAAGAACCTAAAGAAAAGGTGTTGGGAAATGAAGAGCTTATGAGCCTACTGGTCAAAAGGTTCAATAAGCTGAATAAAAGGAACTTCAGAAGATGGTCATCCAAAGACAAAGACAAGCCAAGGTATGACAGATCTACTAATAAAGATATTATCTGCTTTGGCTGCAGGAAACCAGGACACATTTTCCCCAACTGTCCAGAAAATCAAGATAAGGACAGAAGGGACAAGAAGGAAAGAAAAGATAAAAGGAAGGATAAGGAGTCAAGGAAGCACCATGACAAGCCTTCCTCCAGCAACAGCAAGCACACCAGAAAAGGATTTGTGGCTGAATCCTGGAGTGACTCAGATGAGTCTGATTCATCATCCAGCTCTAGTGATGATGAGGATGATGCAGAAGAAAAAGGATTCTGCATGATGGCCATCAGTGCATCTCAAAAGAACACTAATTCAGAGCCTGATGCTGACTACCTATCTGATCAGGAACTTACTGAGGATCAGGTAATAGATTCATTTGATTTTACTTCTGATGAATTTAAATCTGAGTTCAAATCTATGTGCATTGACTTGATTGAATCTCAAAAGTTGATTAAAACTCTCAGAGAACAATTAATTGAATGCAAATCCATTAACTCAGATAATCTTAGACTCTTAGAAGAGTTGAAGCAGTGTGGGGAGGAGATAGCTTCACTGAAAGGTGAGCTATCTAAGGCCAAACAATTTGAAGAAACCCTTAATGGGAGAAGTATCAAATTGATGGACATCACAAGTACAGTGAACTCAAGATTTAATGGTTCACTGGGCTTGGGTGCTTCATCCAGCCAACCCATAGTGCTGACAACTCCAATCAAATTTACTAGTGAGAAAGGTAAAGGAGTCTTGATAGTGGCTAGGAAGAATGCTGACTTAACCCAGGAAACTGGACAAAAAGCGTCGAACGAAGCTCGACGGACGTCGACCAGAGCTCGACGTAATCGCAAGAAAACGTCGAACTCAGGTCGACGCCCTCTACCCTCTGAACAAAGCAAGACCTTGCCGTCGAACGGAGCTCGACGCACTCACTTGAGTCCGTCGACCGAAGCTCGACGTGCGTCGAGCCGAGTTCAGAGCAAAACCCAGTTCTCAAGGGTTAATTCAAATTTCAATTCTAGCTCCACATCTCATTACTTTAACCCTTATGCTGAATGGATCATACCTCCTAGGAGATATCATCCTGTAGGCTATAAGAGTCAACCTGAGATGTCCTTCATTTCAGAATTTAAGGGATATCAACCTAGGCCCAAGGTTAACTGGGTCAAAAACAAATAAGCTGTTTTTGTGCAGGTGAAGACCTATCCAGCATCAAACCATCAATGGTATCTGGATAGTGGGTGCTCAAAGCACATGACAGGGGACAAGGACAACCTCACTTCCTTCAAAGCCAAGCTTGGACCCAAAGTAATTTTTGGAGACTCAAGCTTTGGAACTACAAAAGGATATGGGGCAGTCCAAATTGGCTCAGTCACTTTCAAAAAGGTGGCATATGTTGAAGGACTCAAACACAACCTGATAAGTATCAGTCAATTGTGTGATGAAGGATATCAAGTAACCTTTAACAAAGCCATATGCAAAGTCCAGTCAGTGGACAACACAACTGTGTTGACAGGTAACAGAAGAGGTAACATTTACTTAGTGGATTTTCATTCACCTGTAGTAGATATTTGCCTGTTTAACTCCATTTCAAAACCAAACATCTTGTGGCATAAAAGATTAGGACATGTGAACCTTAGAACCATTGCTAAGTTATCCCAAGACAACCTTGTTAGAGGACTACCTTCTGGTCCCTACAAGAAGGAGGGACTTTGCAAGGCATGTCAATTAGGCAAGCAAACTAAAAACAGTTTCAAGTCACTTAATAAGAGTGACTCACCTAGAATTTTGTACTTACTGCACATGGACCTTTTTGGACCAATTAATGTACAAAGCCTAGGAGGGAAATCTTATGCTTTAGTAATTGTAGATGACTTCTCAAGATTCACTTGGGTGTTCTTTCTGAGGAAGAAGTCTGATAACTTCAAGATTTTGACAGATTTTCTCAAAGGCATACAGATTGAGTTCAATACTCACATTGCCCTGATCAGAAGTGATCATGGGACAGAGTTTGATTCTCTTCTTATGCTAGAGTTCTGCCAGAATGAAGGTATCAGGCATACTTTCTCAGCTCCCAGAACTCCTCAACAAAATGGGGTAGTTGAAAGAAAAAACAGAACCCTTATTGAATCTGCCACAACATTGTTGACAGATGCTCACCTTCCTCTAACCTTTTGGGCAGAGGCTGTGAACACCTCCAACTATGTTCTGAATAGAAGCCTGATACATAAGCTAAAGGGTAAGACTCCCTATGAGTTACTCAAAGGGAAGAAACCTAAAGTAAACTACTTCAAAATTTTTGGTTGCATTTGTTTCATTCACAATAATGACAAGAAATACCTAGCTAAATTTGAAGCCAAAGCTGATGAAGGAGTGTTTCTGGGGTACTCCTTGACTAGCAAGGCTTATAGGGTTTTTAACAAGTGCACAAATAAAATTGAAGAATCCATGCATGTTACATTTGATGAAACTAACATGTTTTATAAGGAGAATGAGACTTCTACCATAAGCAATTTGCAGGAACACTCAATTTCAGAGAATCTGAGGCAGCTTACCATCACAGACAAAGGGTCATCACCTTCACCAATTCAACAAGTCACTGAACTTAGTGACAATGAAGAGGAATTTCAAGTTCTGGAAAGTTCAAAGGGCCAACAGAGTGAAGAACCAGTTGTTGTTCCACAAGAGGAAACAACAACACAGGTTGGTGCATCATCAACACCCCTTGTTGATCTAGCAACAACAAGAGATCACCCAATCTCACAAGTAATTGGAGATATCTCAGTGGGTGTGCAAACAAGGAATCAAGTCAATCAAAATATTATGCACACCTGCTTTCTTTCTCAAATTGAGCCTCAAACCATACAAGATGCAGAGCAAGATCCAAACTGGATCATTGCAATGCAAGAAGAGTTGAATCAATTTGAGAGGAATAAAGTTTGGGAATTAGTACCAAGACCAAGGAACCAGCAAATTGTTGGAACAAAATGGGTATTCAGGAACAAATTGGATGATCAAGGAATAATTGTGAGAAACAAGGCAAGACTTGTTGCACAAGGATATTGCCAAGAAGAAGGAATTGATTATGACCAAACCTTTGCACCAGTTGCAAGGTTGGAGGCCATAAGAATCTTCCTTGCATATGCAGCTCACAAGAGATTCAAGGTATATCAGATGGATGTCAAGAGTGCATTCCTCAATGGAGACATCAAGGAAGAAGTCTATGTAAAGCAACCTCCAGGTTTTATCTCTCCAACTTTTCCTGATCATGTATTCAAACTGCATAAAGCTTTATATGGTCTCAAGCAAGCTCCTAGAGCATGGTATGAGACCTTAGCTTGTTTTCTGTTGGAAAATGATTTTAAAAGGGGTAGAGTAGACCAAACTCTTTTTGTTAGAACCCATAGGTCCCACACCCTACTAGTACAAGTTTATGTAGAAGACATCATATTTGGGTCTACTGATTCAAACTTATGCAAAAAGTTCTCACAACTTATGCACTCAAAGTTTGAAATGAGTAGCATGGGTGAGCTTGCTTTCTTTCTTGGATTGCAAGTTAAACAACATGTGGATGGCATTTTCATTTCTCAAACCAAGTATGCAAGAGAACTGGTTAAGAAATTTGGAATGTCTGAAGCATCCTCCATGAAAACACCTATGCCTACAAATGCTGTTTTAGATGCTGATGAATCTGGAAAACCAGTTGATCAGACAAACTATAGATCAATCATTGGCTCATTACTTTATCTAATAGCTACTAGACCAGATATAATGTTTGCTACATGCATTTGTGCTAGATTCCAAGTAAGCCCTATAGAGTCCCACCTCACATTAGTTAAGAGGATTCTTAGGTATGTAAAAAGTTGTCCTAATCTAGGTCTCTGGTATTCACATGACTCAGGATTTGATCTAACTGGATTTTCAGATTCTGATTATGCTGGATGTAGAGTAGACAGGAAAAGCACCAGTGGAACTTGTCAATTCCTTGGTGATAGACTTGTCTCCTGGTTCTGTAAGAAACAAACCTCTGTGTCCACATCAACTGCTGAAGCTGAGTATATGGCTGCAGGCTGTTGTTGCTCACAGATTTTGTGGATTCAAAACCAGCTCCTAGACTATGGCTACAACTTAGAGATGTCTAAAATCTTTTGTGATAATACCAGTGCAATATCAATTGCACAAAATCCAGTTCTCCATAGTAGGACTAAGCACATAGAAATCAGACATCACTTCTTAAGGGATAATGTAGAAAAGAAGAAAATTGCACTAGAATACATTTCCACTGAATTACAGAGAGGAGATATTTTCACCAAACCCTTGGATGAAAAGAAGCACTTCTTTTTCCTCAATCAGTTGGGAATGCTAGATGGAGACAGCTTAAAATAAAACTCCAAGATTTTGAAACCCATAACAAACAGGAATAGGAAAAATTTCATTTCAAAATTTCCTGTCTGAGTGGTTGTTCTGAGCTCTGAACTAAGCTCGACGCTGCGTCGAACTGCGATCGACGGTCCGTCGAACTCCAAAGCGTCGAACGTCGAACTCAACTTCTAGCGTCGAACTAAGTTCACAGCTCCCTGGCTTCTTGAGTTTCTCTCTCCCCGGTCGACGTCTTCGTTCAACGTCGACCTGAGCTTGACGTATAGCATCAGCCCAAGCGTCGAACGTCGACCTAAGCTGGACGCTGTTGAGTCATTTCAGTTCTCCTAGAGCCCTTGAGCGTCGAACTGAGCTCGACGTTCTTTCCTTTTCTGCGTCGAACCCTAAGTATAAAATCATTTTTTCTCCGTCGTTCGCAGTTGCGCATTCATATTTCTCTGCTCAAGCTTTCTCCCTCCAAATACTATACTTTTGATCTTAGAAGGTATTCTTTCTTTTGCAGGACAATGGCAATCACAGCAGGAGCTCTGGCGGCCATGAAGTTCGACTCTAGTTTCGACATTGACTTCGATTCTTTTGATGGATCTCCACAACACTTTCTGGATATACTGAATCTTTTCAAGGAGCAGCAACTAGTCCACTTTATGTCTACCAGGATACCCCTTCCAGAATCAGAAATTAAAGAATGGTGTCTTACAGCAATCGTTTCAGATAACAACTCTTTGACTGGGAAGATTTCAGGAAATGAGGTAGCCATCTCACCTCAAGTCATTACAGAAGCTTTCAACTTTGCTGCTGGAGATGATGACATAGAACTATCAGTGGAAGAGTATACTTTGATGTTGGACAGGATGGGGCATGCTGCTGGTAACCCCTCTAAACTCCTTAAAATTAACCTAGCAATTGAGTATAGGTTATTAGCAGATATAACTGGAAAAGTGATCTGTGCAAAGAGGACTGCACATGATGCAATAACAAGGCATCAGTTTTGCCTTATGGCTGCACTAATGGATAAGAAACATCCCAACTGGGGATTAATTGTGTTTGAAATGCTTAAGAAAAAGTTGGATAAAAACTCTGTCCATTTTGGAAGAGTTCTTGGGTTGATTCTCAACCACTGCTGCCCCCAACTGCTTGTGTCCTCAAAGAAGCACATCAATGCTTCCAAGAGGCTCACATGTGCTCTAATTGGCAAATTAGACAGGAGAATTGTGAATCCCAGGGCTGCTGCCGCAATGAAATCCTCTGCAGACACCAGGACTTTAGAGGTCTCTCACCCTCAGTCCACTGGTCCAGAAGTAGGGACCATGCCAGCCCCCTCTCTCACCCTTCCATCCACCTTCATCCCCTCAACCACAATTATCTCATCCACTCAAACTCTCCCCTCCTCCATATCTATCATTGCCTCCTCTCTTCCACCTCACACTACTTTCCTCCCCATAAACTTGGATTCCACCCCTCATGAGGATCTCTTTTCTTTTGACATGCATGAAGACTCCTTCATGGATGCCTCTACCTCCTCTCCTCATGACTTCCTCCATCCCTCTACTTTTTCAGACTTACTCTTCTCCTCCATTCAGGAACCAGTTACACCTCCACTGTCTACACCACCCTCCACCTCCTCTACATTCTCAGTTTCTGCTACTCCCTCTACCTCTACTCAAGTTCCACTTGAGCAAGTAGCTCTCTTGCCCTTGGCCAATCAGATCTTTGATCTCTTGGCCCCTAGGCTCTCCTCCCTTTTGGATGCCAAGCTGGCTCCTCTCCTTCTTTCCTTGAGAACTCTTTTTGCCTCTGTCTCCTCCCTTTCCTCTCAGTTGGCATGCCCTTCTTCTGGGGCCTAGAGTCAGCTACCACTGATTCTAGGCAGGGGGAGATGTCAGCAGAAGAAAGAGCTGCCTCCTTCTTCAGTTCAGCTTGCTCAGACTTATTCAGAGACAGTATCAGTTGCTTGTTCAGAGACAGTGTCTGTTGCAGAAGATCAAATAGTTTCAGCTCAGCAAATCAGCAGTGCCTTAGACATTCAGTCTTTGGCAGCTTCTGTTCAGAGCTTCTCTCCTCCAGCTTCAATACAAGAAGACCTACCCATGGCACCTGAGGCTCCTCCTCAAACAGAAGAACAGCTTCAAGAAGATCTGTCCAGGGCTATTGTCCCTTTTCAGAAGGCCTTGACTTCTGATATAGCAGTGGTAGCAGTGGCTCCTGCTAGTGTTGAAATTGATTTGTTAGCTCCTGTTGAGACTTCAGGTGAAGTGATTGAGACACCTGATGCTGCAGAGGCCCATATCTCCCAAGCCCTTCAGGAACCAGCCTCTTCAGCCTCTATGGCTCCTGAGGCTGTGCCCTCTCCTGCAGTGGTTGCTTCCTCCTCCCCACTGACAGCAGAGCTTCCTTCAGTTTCCTCCTCAGCAGCTCCAGCCTCCATCAGCTTTCCCATCTCCAAAAGAAAGTATATAGATCCATATGAAGAATCACAAAGTTCTGAAGATGAGTTTGCTACAGATTCTGATGACTCCTCTGCAACTATTGCAAGGAAGAGGAAAGCCAGATCAAAAGCCATGAAAAGAGTACCTCCTGCCAGAGCTACAGATCATGACATTCCCTATTACATCAAATATAATTGTGAAATCACAGAGCCATGGATGCAGTACTCTCAGAATCAGAGAAAAGCTATGAAACAGAAGAGAAAATTCAATGAGGGACCAACTAAACCAGTCCATCAGCCTCCACCTCCACCTCCTCCAGATGCAGGTGCAGGTACTGGTCTATCTTCCTCTTCAGCACCTTCAGCTCTACATGGAAAGACTTATCAAGCCAGAAGACATCAAGGAGATAGCCAGCAAAGGGGAGGTCAACAAAGAGGAAATTATAAAGGCAGGCAGTCCAGAGGAAGATCAGGCTCTCAACCTTATTAAAGGGGAAGATCCATTGATCCAACCTCTGGGCCCTATCCTTACAGGCCTAGAGTTGACCTCACCCCAAGAACTTCTCAAGAAACATCCTCTAACAAATTTGAACCTGCAGTACCTTTTGAAGATCCCACCAAAACTCCTGCTTACTGGAAAGCTAGGATGACAGAGATGGCTGCTCTAAATGAAATTAACAAAGCCAGAGAAAGAGGACTGGACACCTCTCATATCAGTACTATGTCAGAACAAAGAAGAGAGGAATTGGAAAAGTATAGCTCAAAGAAATTTTTTGATTCAGACAGATACATGGAACTCCACCCTGCAGCTGTACCACCTAGTGCTAGAGATCAAAAGTCTTTAGGTGCAGCTGATGACTACAGATCCAAAAAGGAAGCTTCCAATCCAAACAGATAAATCATCTTCAAAAAGAGTGATCAAGACAAAGCATCAAAGGACAAGTAAAGTAAGGTACTCTAACACTTTCTATATACTGGACTCAGGACATTTGAACAATTCTGCTGCTATATAGTGTTTTATATATGCTGCTTATTATTCTGTCATGTCTGGCTGTATTATATTGTGTTGTATCTGCTTTATTTTTTTCTTTGAATCCCTAAAATTCATGTAAATAGTAATCCTAATCCAAATAGGGGGAGATTGTTGGAACACCCTATTACTATTTGGACCAGGATGACTATATTTCTATAGGGATTGTGTGCTGTGACCTCCATGTTGTTATAAAGGTCACATAGGCTAGTTAGAGTAGTCTTCAGCTCGACGCATAGTCGACTTCAGCTCGACGCAGAGTCGATCTCAGCTCGACGCAGAGTCGACCTCTGCTCGACGCAGAGTCGACCTCAGCTCGACGCAGAGTCGACCTCAGCTCGACGTGGAGTCGACCTCAGCTCGACGTTCCGTCGAACCCAGTTCTGCTTACAGAAAACACTCTCTGGCCGACGTGTGTCGTGCTCAGATCGACGTTTTTCTGTGAGCTCGACGCCTTCCAGACTTCCGTCGATTTTGGATAGGAATTCAAATTCCTTCTGACAGACAATTAATGCTGAAGATTTATTGGCCGTTACAGCATATCTGGTGCATGGCTCAAGGAATTTTCTAAGGAATGTCTGCCTGTCATTTCCTTTGAGGCATGGACAGTTAAGGAAAGCAATTAATGCTGTCTTCCAACGGCTATCAAAGTAAAAGGAAGAAGAAGACTCAGATATTCATTTTTTTTATTCAAAAACAAGAACAGCATACAGAATACAGAATAACAATACAGGACTTTAGTTGCTCTCTGTGACATTGTGTTGAAAAGCTAACTCACAGAAAATCTGATTGCTTCAGACACCTCCATCCAACTCTCTTGGATCATCCTTTGCTGGAGCAAATCAGATCTTTGAAGACCTGTCACCCTTGTGTAGAGCTCTCCTTCCTGAACCTCATCTTGATCTCAGGGGGAGCTTTGACAACAACTTCAGATCCACTTCTGCTTCTCTTTGCTTGTTGAATAGAGAAGACAACATCATCTCTTTTTCTTTTTCTTTCTGTACAGGGTTTTAACTCCCTTCAAAAGTTACTTTTGGTTTTGCTGAAACCTGGTCAAAATCAGCTCTGTTAGTTTGTGAGAACCTGATCAAAAACTCTCTGGTGCTCAAGACACCTGATCAACTCATCTTGAAGTGGATTCCTATCAAGGGTGATAGAAGAGTGGATGTACCCAGATTTGGGGAACCACTATAGCTCCTTGTGTCGTCTGGATTGCTTATGCTCCTTGTGTTTTGCTTTGTGCTGTGAATACCTTTTTACTCTGATTATTTACTCTAGCACCTTACACTAAGTAAATTCAAACCTTCTCTACACACAAGTTTTTATTTGGAAAATTATTTTAAATAACTCTATTCACCCCCCTCTAGAGTTAGGAGTGATCTTATCCTGCACTTTCACAGTATTTCCCTGAGGTATTTCCTGAAAAGCTACCGATACTACCCCCGCATCGAGAAGTAGACTTCCAAATTAAGTTGTACTAGGTTCCAAGCCCGTCTCCAGGACCCCTTATCATTTGACCCCGAAGGAACTCGCCGAGTTATAGTTCAGCTACAAGAATTAGTAGAGTCTGGGTTCATTCGCCCCAGTTCATCACCTTGGGGAGCCCCTATTCTATTCGTTAAGAAGATGGACAGAACACTGCGGTAATGTATAGATTACCAGGAACTCAACCATCTATTGGTGCAGAATACCTACCCACTCCTTCAGATAGATAAGTTATTCGATTAACTGGTAAAAACGCACTGGTTCTCGAAGTTGGATCTGTGCTTGGGGTATTACTAGCTAAGGATACAATAGGAGAATATCCAGAAAATGACATTTAGCTCAAGGTATAGGCTATATGAGTTCACCGTGATGCCTTTTGGGGTAACGAACGACCCTTCAACATTCATGAATCTGATGAACAAACTGTTTGAGCCATACCTTGATGTCTTTGTCATCGTTTTCATCGATGAAATTTTGGTATATTAGAAGACGGAGGAGGAGCATGTTGAACACTTGACCTTGGTTGCTTCTTATTATGATGTACTTGTCTTGGACTTATTTGATTATTGTTGATTTTGACTTCTGTTATATTCTTTATGTTTGGTAAGCAATGATGATATTGATCTTAGCCGGCACGATAGCTGTCTTGTGGTATATGCCAACCTGTGTGTTGGTGCTCGTAAGGCAGCTTTTCTTGGCATAAGACTTCCCTCGGCCGTGTCTTGTGTTCCGGGAGGGGGGTCTTACATGGATACCCCAGTATGAAGGTGAATTCCAAGAGCTGAAAGATAGACTTACCTCTGTACCCATCCTAGCCCTTTCATCTGGGAAGAATTGATTTCAAGTTTACACTGATGCGTCATATCAGGGGATGGGAGCTGTGTTAATGCAGCATGGGCACGTGATTGCTTATTCTTCGAGGCAATTGAAGAAGCATGAAGCCAATTATCTGGATCATGATTTGGAGTTGGTTGCAGTTGGTGTTCACCTTGAAAATTTGGAGGCACTATCTATATGGCATCCACTATGAGATATTTTCGGATCATAAGAATTTAAAGTATGTTCATACTGAAAAGGAATTGAATCTGAGACATCGACGGTGGTTAGAATTTGTGTGTGATTATGGGTTTACCTTGAACTACCACCCCAAAAAAGCAAACTCTGTGGCTAATGCGTTGAGCAGAAAGGTACCGGAATCGAGCCCTGAGTCTCGATTGATTAATATGGAATTGGCTCGGATGCTTGAGGAGATAGAGATCACATTGGTGTATAAAGATTTTTTTGAGGGGTATACTGAGTATCTATCTGCAATGAGTATAGTATGTGACATACAAGATCGTATTCAGGCAGAGCAAGGGAAGGATGATGCTCTAGCCCCTATTAATAAGTCAATTAAAGATGGAACTACTAAAGAGTATGCATTAAAGGGCGGCCTCGTTCATTTTTGTGGCCGACTCTACATTCCAAAGGGCGGGGAAATCCGGGAAGATATATTGAGAGAAGCACATTGCACCAAGTATTCAGTGCACCCCGGGATTTCTAAGATGTATAGTGATTTGCGGAAGACCATGTCTTGGCCAGGAATTAAGAAAGTTGTCAAGTATTTTGTTACACACTGTGAGGCTTGTCAGAAGGTGAAGGTGGAGTGGAAGAGCCCTTGAGGATTATTACAGCCATTGCCCATCCCTTAGTGGAAGTTCGAGGATATTTCCTTGGACTTTATTCACGGGTTGCCTCGCTCGCGCTCTAGGAACAATTCAGTCTCCAGATTTATACTTATGAAGGAGACGCATGTGGATGTTTTAGTGTGGCACTTTGTGGAACAATATGTACGGTACCATGGCATGCCTACGATGATATTCTTTGATCGTGATGGCCACTTTACCTCCAAGGAGTGGAAGGAAGTACAAACATATATGGGCTCTCGCCTATCCTTCAACACAACTTTTCATCCTAAGACGGATGGTTGGTCTGAGAGGACCATCAGGAAAATGGAAGATCTTTTGAGACTGTGTATTGGATAGAGGAGAATCGTGGGAAAGACTTTTTCCACTGGTAGATTTTTCATATAATAATAGCCATCAAGCTAGCATTGAGATGGCTCCCTATTGGAACCTCTGCTTGGCTTTGTGCTAGGTTCACTCTTAGGTTATTTAGACCCTCTTGTATAGCCAGGGTCTCTGTCTTCAGGCTTAGTTTGATCCCTTTAAGACCAGGTTTGGGTAGACCAGCTTTGCAATGGACTCAGATTCAGAATATGTTGTGATTCATCTATATCAGTTCGACTATAGTTGAACTCTGCTCGAAGATTGTCGATCTCCCATCGACTATCTCAGAGTTTCCTACTCTGAACTGAGCTCGACGATCCCCGAGCTCAGGTCGACGATCTATTATTTCTCTCCAGTAATCGAAGTTCGACGATCTCTTATCCCTGGTCGACGATCTCTGATGAGAGCCTTACGATTTTATGCTGTCTTCTTCTATCAGTTTTCAGATCAGTTAGAAGTCTTTATTTGGTATGACTATGGTCAATTATTTTTAAGGCAAGATATATTCTGATAATAAATGCTGATACTCCCAAGGATGATAGCCGTATTTCTTGAAGCAGTTATTATGGCATTCAAAGAATATTGTGTAGAGACAGTTATGGATTGTATTTATGACTGCCAGCCATTCTAGTCGTTTGGGCTCCTTATTTCTTGCAGTAAATTATGCCTTGCCAATTAAAATTCAGGTCATTTTTCTTCTCTCTAAAAGAACATAAATCTCAAGATAACAAAATCAGACTGTACACAAGCCAGTAATCAAACAAAAAAAAAGAATTTTTTTCTCTCAGTGGATACTGCATGACTTACTAAGAAGAAGAAGAAGAGCTCTCTCTCTGAACAATTTTCAGGAGTCTTCTTCTCTCTTCAGTCTTCAAAGATTCATAGAGAATCTCAACCTCAACTACTACTATCAGATTCAAAAAGGGCTCTACAACCTTTTCACTTTGAAGACCTACACCTAGGGCCAAGCTTCATCCTCCTGAATTCATACAATATCCCAGGGGGAGCTTGGATCTTTATTTAATCCACATAATCTTCTCAATTGTCTGAGAAAGAGAAGATTCTCAAATACTTTTTCTTTTTCCTCCATCTGTAAAGGGTTATCTCTCCCTTCAAAAGTGAACTCTTTGGTGATAGGGCACCTGATCAAAAACCTATTGGATTTTGAGCCCCTGATCAAAACCTCAAAGGGTTTCTAGATGTACCTGAAGCAGATCTTGTGGTGATAGGGAACCTGATCAAAAATCTAAGTGGATTCCTACCTGGGTGGTAGAAGAGTGGATGTAACCAGTTTTGGTGAACCACTATAAATTTTCTTGTGTCGTCTGTGTTGCTTTGTGATTTCTTTGTGTGCTGTGTTGCTGTGGTAGTCCCTCTTATTAATTTTCTCTAGTCTCTTTTATTTGTATTTCTATTCCGCAATTAAATTTTTAAATACGTTTTAAAATACTCTATTCACCCCCCTCTAGAGTATGAACCTATCTATCCCCTCACTTTCACTCCCCACGAAGCACTTTATGGGAGAAAGTGTAGAACTCCATTGTCTTGGGTGTAGGACAAAGATCAAAAAGTTTTGGGGATAGAGTATATTAATGACACTGATGCCCTTGTTAGATTGATACGAGACCGCTTGCTTGAGGCTCAGTGTCTGCAGGCAAAGTACTATAATGCGAAGCAACAGATGGTAGAATTTCAAGTGAGTGATAAGGTATTCTTGAAGATCAGTCCAATGTATGGAGTGTCGCGAGTGCATGGTATGATGAAGCTCAGCCCGAGGTATGTGGGGCCCTATGCTATATTTGAGAGAATAGGCCCTTTGGCCTATCGGCTGGAGCTCCACCAGAGCTGAAAACTTGCACGATGTCTTCCATGTGTCGTCTCTCCAGAAGGCACTACTACGGCCTGACCAATATGTCCCTACTATAGAAGGAGAGGTAGCAACCGATAAATTTGTTTGACTAGAGCCGGTGCAGATAGTGGACACCGAGACAAAGAGCTTGCGGAGGAAAAGTTTACCATTGGTAATGGTCCAATGGTATAATTATGGGAAAGAAGAATATACTTGGGATCCGGTGGACTTGATGCAGAAGCGCTACCCGGAGTTGTTTCCCCAAGGTAACTTTAATAGCATATTATATTATCTTGCTTTATTTCCCCAACAGCCTTAGTCTGATTTCGGGGACAAAATCTTTTATTTTGTTTATAGGATTTGTAATATCCTGTTTCGCGCTAGACCCCTCGAGCATGTTTTGAGTCAAGGGAGTTGACTCGGGCTCGGGGTGAACCAGACATGACAAGTAAAATTTGTCGGATATCGTGACAAATATTCGACGAATTCGTCGAGTATGGCTTGCGAGTTGAGACTAATACTATTCGTCGAATACCGTCATGAATTAGGCTGAGGCATTGAGTGGACTCAACACCACTCGATGAATGTGGACTTATAATATTTTCTAGACTCGGGGTGTTGAGTGCGTTGAGTGCAATCAATGCGGCATTGAGTGCACTCAACGCGACATTGAGTGCGTTGAGTGCACTCAACGCCATTCAACGAATTAGGATAAGGCGTTGAGTGGACTCAACACCAATCAATGTCATTTGACTTAGAAAAATATCTTGGATGATTAGCATCGAGTGCATTGAGTGCACTCGACTCCATTAGCTGAAAGGCGTCGAGTGCATTGAGTGCACACGACGCGACTCAATGCTTTTACTTAGAACTATACAAAGAACTGTGGCATCGAGTGCGTTTAGTGGACTCAACGCCACTCTACGATTCGTCGAGTAAAGAAGGTATACTCGACGATTGTTGTACCTATAAATGGCGTTGAGTTGTCACGACGAATCTCGATGATTCGTCGAGTAAGTGTATGACACTCGATGTTTTTAGCTTAGAAAGTGACTGTACTTATATATGGCGTTGAGTGGTCACGACAAAACTCGACGATTCGTCTAGTAAGTGTATGATACTCTACGATTCGTCGAGTAAGGGTTGCTTACTCGACGACTTTGGACTTAGAAGATTTTCGGCTACTGTTTTCTGATTCCTCTACACTTTCTTAACCAGAATTTTTGGAATTGCGCCAAAATAATTTAATTGGATTTGTCCTTTCAATGTGATATATTTAAAGCAATGATAAACGGTATAATAATAGGGTGACACATGGCTGACAGTTTAACCTTAATTTCTATTATAAAAAGAGACTTGCGGAAAACACTAGCCGTCACTTGGCCATTTTGTCGAGCGTTACAATGCAACCACGACGGAAGCGGAAGGAATATCAAGAGTCGTTAGAGTCGGATTTTTTTTTGAGGAAAAGTCTTCCCTTTTCTTCCCTGTAATGAACAACACCAACAACGGGAAAAGATGTCGCCAAGGAGAGTGACGAGATCCATGGCCAGAATTGCAAGAAATGTGGTGTGCTTCCTACCCTGTCCCTTGATGCTAGATCTAAAGTTATTTTCTAGGGGAGATGTCGACTCAAAAGAGTTTGACCTGTGAGATAAAGATCTCCTACATAGAGACCATGCTAGGGCTTGTGCCTTAGAGATTTGATGTCTTCAACCTCTCCTCTCCTCTTGTGAAGATGGTGGACTTGGCTTCGTGAAGAGAAATGGTCTAATGAGGGTGAATAAGGGTGGAGGAAGTTTTGTATATAACTTTGAATAAATGTCTAAAGTAAGAAGATTAATAGATGTCGTTCATCTTGCTTTAATATGCGTGCAAAAATCTTTCTTCTGTGTGCAGCAAACTTCCTGGCCATTTTCGGGTATGATACTGCCAAATATGGACTTTCGGCTAAAAACAAAAGTCATGGCACTCAGAAAGCCCATATCTAGGGCTACCTCTTCCAGGACAGCTTTTGAAAGCACAGGGGCTATTTCGGCTACTCTCCTAACCCCAATATAAGTTTCTGCTCCTCTTATTTCTTCTCTTCTTCCATCTCCTCCACATTCTCCTAGGAATCCATCTTCATATTCTCAACTACCTTCTCTATCTTAACAACTTCCATCATCAACTCCACTTGTTGATGCTTCTCTTCCTCAGTCATCTCTACCGCCTATTATATCTTAAGATATTCCATCCACTTCTTTTCATACAGATTCACCAAATCATCAGTCACCCACATCTCCCTACTTCCTCTGTCTCAATCTCATAAATCTCCACCACATTCACCTGTCTAGCAAATTACTCCAGATTACATTCCTCCTGTCATCGACCTTACCTCCATTCATCAAGCATTTTATCTCTGCTCAAACTATGCAAATAGTTCTATCCCTTCTACTTCCATTCCATTTACTTATACATCTACTCAAAATCCTTCTGAGTCTATGTATGTTGATTTCTATTACATTGCTTCCAACATTCTTGAGTTCATCACTCCAACCCTCAAGAAGCAGATAGATGAAGTAGTGGCTCCTCTTGCTGCTTCTATAGCTGATCTATCTTCTAAGCTACCTTTTCCTCCTTTGTCCCTTCTTCTTGGGGCCTAGATTCAGGTCTCCCTTGTTCTAGGCAGGGGGAGATGCTTTATGAAGAAGCTCCAACAGTTCTAGCAGTAGATTTTTCAGTCAGTCCTGCAGCAACATCAGTTGTTTTTCAGGATACAGAGATGCTTAATTCAGTTGAAGAAGTAATAGCTGTAATTCTAGAAGTTATTACTATTGGTGATGCATCTATTCATCCCATAGTCAACTTGCATTTTTCATTATCTTATTTGATACTCTGCATAGTAATTCTCTAGTTGTTAAGCTTAATCTTTCAAAAGCTATAGTATTCTATATTGCTCCAGTTAGTCCTTCAGTTTTAGAACAACTAAGGACCAACCTTTCAGTTATTTATTCCATCATTTCTCTAGTCTCTCAGCCTTTAGTTTTATAGAATTTAATGGATATTATAGAGCAAGTTTCTTCCCCTCCTACTTATGCATGGGATAAAACTCCTATGCCTAATTTTGATGATATTCTTTTTCAAGATAGGGAACTAGAAGATGATATTGTACATATACAAGTCAATAAATATATTGTTAATACTTAGCCAGAAGTTCAAGTTCTTGATCAGTCTGATTTGCTTGAATAGTTAGATGATTTATATGATCATCTAGAGGATGAATCTGATAATGATGTAGAATCAGATGACTCAGAAGATTCTAGTTCTAAGAAAAGGAAATTCAAGAAAAAGAAAACTCCTGCTTAGGTTGCTCATAAATCTTCCTCTAAAACAGATATCACATACTATATTTTGCACGGAATTCCCCTCACTCCAGATCTTCCCAACTGGATGAGATTATCTTATAATGAACAAAAGAATAGGAAGAAGATGAGGAGATACTCTTCACCTCTAAAAACTAGGAGAGGACCTCCTCCTCCTCATCCTCTAGCTGCAGGAGCAGCATGAAATATTTATCAAAGGCCCACTTCTTCTCATCATTCTAGACCTTCTCAAGACATACCTTTAAGGTCTTGTTTTCAAAGCAGCCAACAGTCAAGACAAAGCAGTTCACAATAATTAGATGAAGAGAAGCTTCCTTCACCTGTTTATGATCCAGAAATGGATCCAAATTTCAGAATGGCTAGATTTAATGAGCTTGTTGCTCATCACAAATAAAGAAAGCTAAAGCAAAAGGAAAGGACACCTCACAGTTCTCCACTATGTCCTCTTATAGATAAAAGGAGCTTGACAAATATCAGGCAAAGAACTTGTTCAATGTGGACACATACATGAGCTTGCATCCAGAGGCAGTTGTGCCAAGGACTACCTCTCTGAAGATCATTGGATGTCAGGATTTGAAGATGAGTCAAAGAGAAGCTGCAGATACTAACAGGAAGTTGATCTTTACTAAACCATCTTCTGATTCTCTCTCTGATGCTTCTGAGAAAGACAATATATTTCTGATTTTATGCTCTTTAAACCGTGTTTATGTGTTTGTACTCTCAAAGCACTTTATTATATATCTGCTGAAGGTTTTTTCTTCTAGATATTTTATGCTTTGTCTTTTTCCTTTATAAATAGTTTCCTCACCCAATTAGGGGGAGATTGTTGGAACCCTATTACTTATTTAGGATAGGATCACTATCTTTTGTTTATGATGATTAGTTTGACCCATTTTGTATAGTCTAGGGTCATAGGTTATTTCTACGGTTATTTCCTCAGAAGGAATTCCAGCAGAAATAAAGATCGACTATAACATAAATTCAGTTCGATGAAAGTAGAGCTACGTTCGAAGAATGATGAGCTCAGCTCGATGAACTCAGAGTTCTACTTCTGAGTTTTGCTTGACGAAAGCTGAGTTCCGGTTGACGAACTGTGAACTCAACTCTGCAGCTTAACTCGAAGAAATAGAGGCTCATCTGGAAGAACTCCTTTCTTAGTTCGACAAATTCAAGGGTCTGTTCAATGACTTCAGGATTCAGTTCGACTAATTCTTTTCAGTGTCCAGGCAGGTTTATATTCAGAGTCAGATTGATTTTGAATGACGTAAATTCAGTCAGTTACATGCTAAATATTCTTAATGAATATAGCCATTTCTGGCAGAATTAAATATGGAATTATCACAGAGTTATTATTCTAATAAATTATGAGGGAAGTTAAGGAATGGTTTTAATTCTAATTATTTGAATTTATCCGTTACAATTCCCAGGGATTACTTCAGCCGTTTAAGAATTAATAAATTCAAATGTTTAAATTCCTCTCAGGCATTCTATATATATTGACAGAAGTTTTTTTGCCTCAGGGTTAGACAGATAGATAATACAGTATTAGAAAGTTCAGAATTATTTTTATAGAGAATAAGATATTCTGCTTCAAGCTTCTTCCATAAGAACAAATCTTCATTCTGAGATTCAACTTCAAATCTCTCAAAAATATTTTTTGGACAGTGAAGTTTTCAAGAAGGCATATACCCTGAAGAAAAGTCTCCCTCTCCCGATCATAATCTCTACACAAATAAGGAGGAGCTTTTGCTTTCAACATCCACTAGTCTTCTCAGAGAATCTTGATAGAGAAGACATCATCACTTTTTTTAGTTTATTTCATAAACTGTGTACAGGGTTTTTAACTCCCTTCAAAAGTTATCTTTTTGTTCCTAAGTCTCCTTATCAAAAGACATAAGCTTGGTTTGTTGGCACCTGATCAAAAGCTCAAAGGGTTTCTATATCTCCCTTAGAAAATAAATCTTCTGGTGGCAGGGTACCTGATCAAAAACCTGTACTGGATTCCTACTATGGTGGTAGAAGAGTCGATGTACCCAGATTTATTGGGGAAACACCATAAATTTTCTTGTGTCGTCTGTGATTGTTATTCTCCTTATTTGTGTGCTGTGATTTTTTGCTTTATATAAATATATCACATAATTTAAATCCACTATAAAAAGAAATTAAAGTTTTTTAAAATACATTATTCACCTCCCTCTAGTGTAAAGTAGATCTATCCCTCACTTTCATGATGCATCCGTGTAGACTTGGAATTCTTACTTCCTAAATGGAAGGGATAGGATGGTGCGGAGGTAAGTCTATCCTTCAGCTCTTGGAATGCGGCTTCACACTAGGGTGTCCACTCGTACGACACAACTTTCTTTGTCACGGCAGTGAGAGGGAGGGTTATCTTCGAGAATCCTTTCACGAACTTGCGATAGTACCCAGTAAGTCCAAGGAAACTCTGAACATCGGTCCTGACTTTAGAGGCGACAATTCCTTCACAACACGCACCATGGCCGGATCCATAGCTAACCCAACACCACTGATTATGTCGCCTAAAAAGGAAACTTCTCGAAGCAAAAATTCACACTTGCTGAACTTGGCAAGAGGTGGTGGAACTGCACGCCAAGAGGTGGTGGAAGTCCCTCATGGGCTCCACCTTCCTGGGCCGAGTTTTTATGGAGATCAGTTGGACTGAGTTCACTAGAGTGTTCTTGGAACATTTTATCCCGTCGACTGCTAGAGACGAACTCGAGGAAAGATTCCTGCAGTTAAAATAGGGATCTAAGTCAGTTACAGAATACTAGAGGGTGTTTCAGCATTTATCAAGGTTTGTTGACTCATACGAGTTTGCTGACTTAGGTTACGCTAAATGGTTCTACAAAGGCTTGTGGGATCACCTTAGGCAAGCCCTTTTGTTTATAGCGGACTCGAGTTTAGCTGAGATCATCGACATGGAAATAAGGCTGGAGGCAGATCATCTAGGAAGTAATAAGAGACCCGCTAAGGGCGTGATGGAGGCAGGTCCTAGCTATAGAAGGAGGCAGGACAACCAGGGAAGAGGAATAATAGAGGCGGAGGTCAATTCCGCCAGAATTTCAGAGTGGAGCGTCTGACACCGCAGCTAGGACTACCTCCACCGCAACCTCAATACCTGCAGCCTAGGGAGCAATACAAAAGATTCTGCTTCCAGTGCAACCAGTTGGGCCACATCCTGCGCTTTTGCCTACAGCTTGGTGGAAATGCTCCCCTTTCCCTTCCTCGGATAACACCACTTGGTCGGGGACACATGCATGGACGAGGACAAGGACCACGAGGAAGAAACCCCGGGCAGCTCGGGTTCAGGTGTTTACGCTAGACCTGGCGTAAGAGAGGAATCCTCAGGAGGTGATTGCAGGTATGTCATAATTTGGTAAATGTGTTATAATCATTTCCCTTCGATTTCATAGGATATGCTAGGAGTCTAGATTTGAGTCATTATAATTGATATTTAGGAACCGTATGGTTGGTGGGAAATCGACCTATACTCTATTCGATAGCTGTGCTACACGCACGTTCATGTCGGCAGACTTCATTAAAAACCTAGAAGGAGTGCAATACTTCACTTGTACTGCTCGGAGAGTGCACCTCCCGGATGGTTCTGAGATCACTGCAACCGCCAAGGTCTAATTGGAGATACTTCTTGGAGGAAATACCTTTGAAACCCATCCTACAGTATTGAGAATGCCATAATTCGACCACATTCTGGGCATGGAATGGCTGGATTAGTACTACGCTAGAATTGATTATGTAGAAAAGCTAATTTCCTTGAGACATGGGGACTCTGAAGTCATCTTTCAAGGTATTAGACTCGCACCTCGTATGTTATTATCTTCAACTCAGGCCTTTAAATCCCAAATGAAGGGGGATGAAGTTTTCATGATTTGTTTCAGGTTGAAAGAGATGCCAATAGATATGAAATAGGTACGAGTGGTGCAATATTTCCCTGAGGTATTTCCTGAAAAGCTGCCGGGACTACCCACACATCGAGAAGTAGACTTCCAAATTAAGTTGTACCAGGTGCCAAGCCCGTCTCTAGGACCCCTTATCATTTGACCCTTATGGAATTGGCCGAGTTATAGTTCAGTTACAGGAATTAGTAGAGTCTGGGTTCGTTCGCCCCAGTTCATCACCTTGGGGAGCCCCTATTCTATTCGTTAAGAAGAAGGACGAAACACTGCAGTAATGTATAGATTATCGGGAACTCAACCGTCTGATGGTGCAGAATACCTACCCACTCCCCCGGATAGAAAAGTTATTCGATTTACTGGTAAAAGCGCACTGGTTCTCCAAGTTGGATCTGTGCTCGGGGTATTAACAGCTGAGGATACAAGAGGAGGATATCCAGTAAATGACATTTAGCTCAAGGTATGGGCTATATGAGTTCACTGTGATACCTTTTGGGGTCACGAACGACCCTTCAGCATTCATGAATCTAATGAAAAAAGTGTTTGAGCCATACCTTGATGTCTTTGTCATCGTTTTCATCGATGACATTTTTGTATATTAGAAGACAGAGGAGGAGCATGTAGAACACTTGACCTTGGTTTCTTCTTATTATGATGTACTTGTCCTGGACTTATTTGATTATTGTGGATTTTGACTTTTGTTATATTCTTTATGTTGTGTTGGCAATGATGATATTGATCTTAGCCGGAGCGATAGGCGTCTTATGGTATATGCTAACCTGTGTGTTGGTGCTCGCAAGGCAGCTTTTCTGGGCATAAGACTCCCCTCGGCCGTGTCTTGTGTCCGGGAGGGGGTTCTTACATGGATACCCAAGTATGAAGCTGCATTCCAAGAGATGAAAGATATAATTACCTCTGCAACCATCCTATCCCTTTCATCTGGGAAGAAAGGATTTCAAGTTTACACTAATGCATCATATTAGGGGATGGGAGCTGTGTTGATGCAGCATGGGCACGTGATTGCGTATGCTTCGAGGCAAATGAAGAAGCATGAAGCCAATTATCTTGATCATGATTTGGAGTTGGTGGGAGTTGGTGTTCACGTTGAAGATTTGGAGGCACTATCTATATGACGTCCATAGCGATATATTTTCGGATCATAAGAATTTAAAGTATGTTCATACTGAAAAGAAATTGAATCTGAGACAACGGTGGTGGTTAGAATTTGTGTGTCATTATGAGTTTACCTTAAACTACCACCCCGAAAAAGCGAACTCTGTGGCTGATGCGTTGAGCAGAAAGGTACCAGAATCGAGCCTTGAGTCTCGATTGATTAGTATGGAATTAGCTCGGATGCTTGAAGAGATGGAGATCGCATTGGTGTATAAAGATTATTCAGAGGGGGTATACTGAGTATCTATCTGCAATGAGTATAGTATGTGACATCCAAGATCATATTCGGGCAGAGCAAGGGAAGGATGCTTCTCTGGCCCCTATTATTAAGTCAATTTAAGATGGAACAACTGAAGAGTATGCACTAAAGGACGGCCTCGTTCATTTCTGTGGCCGACTCTACATTCCAAAGGGCGGGAAAATCCAGGAAGATATATTGAGAGAAGCATATTGCACCAAGTATTTAGTGCATCCCGGGATTTCTAAGATGTATAGTGATTTTCGGAAGACCATCTCTGGGCCAGGAATGAAGAAAGCTGTCAAGTATTTTGTTACACACTGTGAGGCTTGTCAGAAGGTGAAGGTGGAGTGCAAGAGCCCTCGAGGATTATTACAGCCATTGCCCATCCCTTAGTGGAAGTTCGAGGATATTTCCTTAGAATTTATTCACGAGTTGCCTCGCTCACGCTCAAGGAATGATTCAGTCTAGGTGATTGTAGATCATCTAATGAAGGTCTCCAGATTTATACCTATGAAGGAGGTGCATTTGGATGTTTTAGTGTGGCACTTTGTGGAACAATTTGTACGGTACCATGGCGTGCCTACGACGATAGTCTTTGATCGTGATGGCCACTTTACCTCCAAGGAGTGGAAGGAAGTACAAACATATATGGGCTCTCTCCTTTCCTTCAGCACAACTTTTTATCCTCAGAAGGATGGTTGGTCTGAGAGGACCATCAGGACAATGAAAGATCTTTTGAGACTATGTGTATTGGATAGAGGAGAATCGTGGGAAAGACTCTTGCCACTAGAAGAATTTTCATATAATAATAGCCATCAAGCTACCATCGAGATGGCTCCCCACGAAGCACTTTATGGGAGAAAGTGTAGAACTCCATTGTATTGGGTGCTGGACGAAGATCCAGAAGTTTTGGGGATAGAGTATATTGATGACACCGATGCGCTTGTTAGATTGATATAAGACCGCTTACTTGAGGCTCAGTGTCGGCAGACAAAGTACTATAATGTGAAGCATCGGATGGTAGAATTTCAAGTGGGTGACAAGGTATTCTTGAAGATCAGGCCAATGTATGGAATGTCGCGAGTGCATTATATGAAGAAGCTCAGCCCGAGGTATGTGGGGGCCCTATGCTATATTGGAGAGAATAGGCCCTTTGGCCTATCGGCTGCAGCTACCACCAGAGCTGGAAAATTTGCACGATGTCTTCCATGTGTCGTCTCTCCGTAAGGCACTACTACGACCTGACCAATATGTTCCCACTGCAGAAGGAGAGGTAGCAACCGATAGATCTGTTTGACTAGAGCCGGTGCAGATAGTGGACACCGAGACAAGGAGATTGCGGCGGATAAGTTTACCATTGGTAAAGGTCCAATGGTATAATTATGGGAAAGAAGAATATACTTGGGAGCCAGTGGAATTGATGCAAAAGCGCTACCCGGAGTTGTTTCCCCAAGGTAACTTTAATAGCATATTATATTTTCTTGCTTTATTTCCCCAACAGCCTTAGCCTGATTTCGGTGAAAAAATCTTTTATTTTGTTTATAGGATTTGTAACATCCCGTTTCGCGCCAGACCCCTCGAGCATGTTTTGAGTCAAGGGAGTTGACTCGGGCTCGGGGTGCACAAGACATGACAGGTAAAATTCGTCAGATATCGTCACGGATATTCGATGAATTCGTCGAGTATGGATTGTGATTTGAGACCAATACTATTCGTCAAATACGTCATGAATTAGGCTGAGGAATTGAGTGGACTCAACACCACTCGACGAATGTTGACTTAGAATATTTTCTGGACTCGGAGTGTTGAGTGCATTGAGTGCACTCAATGCGGTGTTGAGTATGTTGAGTGAACTCAGTGCCATTAAATGAATTAGGATAAGGCGTTGAGTTGACTCAACACCACTCAATGCCATTTGACTTAGAAAAATATCTGGGATGATTAACATCGAGTGCGTTGAGTGCACTCGACTCCATTAGCTGAAATGTGTCGAGTGCATTGAGTGCACACGACGCCACTCAATGCTTTTACTTAGAACTATACTAAGAACAGTGAGAAACGAATAAAAACAAACCGGAAGTTGTTTAACTGAAATTTTATTATCTCAAAAAAAGGTATCTATTACAAAGGTATGGCCTTCTTTATATAGAATGGAGGAGAGAAGAGCGAATACAAATAAGAGATGTGGGACTAAAAAATTACATGACATAAGAGGACTGTACAGACACAAACCACACAAGCCGCACAGTTAAACAGAGGGGCTAACCGCTCTGCAACTGCTTCAGTGAGAGAGAGAGATCACCATGTGAGACCGCTAGACCGCCCGGTCTCTAAGTCGCCAGTGATAAACCGCTAGACTTCTTGGACCACAGACAACAACACACAACAACCAACCTGCTGAAGGGAAACTGCCAGACCGCCTGATCATCAACCTGCCATGCCAGACCGCCAGACCGCCCGGTCATCAACCCGCCAAGCAAGACCGCAAAACTGCCCGGTCACCAACTTCAACACTCCCCCTCAAGCTGGAGCATATATATCGATCATGCCCAGCTTGTCACAAATTTGAAAAAACGGGGCGGATACTGGCTTGGTGAAGATGTCAGCCAGCTCTTTATCAGAAGTGACGAAGGGAGTGCAAATTTGTTCCTTCAACATCTCTTCACGAATGAAATGGTAGTCGACCTCAATGTGCTTGGTTCTTTCATGGAAGACTGGATTTTTGGAGATGCTTATGACAGCCTTGTTGTCACAGAACATAGGTAGAGGATGGTTGTAGGCCTCTCCTAAATCGAGCATGAGAGCCCATAGCCATTTTAACTCACAAGTGCTCGATGCCATGCTCCGATACTCTGCTTCAGCACTGGACCTGAAAATAACAGACTGCTTCTTGCTCTTCCAGTTTACAAGATTTCTCCCAACAAATGTGCAGAAACCGGGGTAGACTTGTGATCCCCTTTATCATCAGCGTAACTCGCATCTGAGTATGATTCAACCCTCAGATGACCATTCTTATGAAATAGTAATCCTTTCCCAGGGGCTGCTTTGACATACTCCAAGATCTGCAAGGCGGACTATAGATGGCACTCCCTGGGTGCTTTCATGAATTGACTTACCTTGCCCACAACATACGAAATATCGGGTCTGGTCACTGTGAGATATATAAGCTTACGAACTAGACGCCTGTACCGCGTAGTATCTGAAAGAAGAGGCGAATCATCTGTCCAGATTTTGTCTTCTCCAATAGCCATAGGGCATCTGGCAGGTTTGGATCTAGTCAATCCTGCTTCTTTTAGAAGATCAAGGGCATACTCACGCTGGGAGAGGACTAAGGAGTTGGGCTTCCGAGAGATTTTGATCCCCAAAAAGTACTTCGGAGAGCCCATATCTTTCGTGACTAGATGTTGACGAAGATGCCGTTTTGTCAATGCTACCCCTTCCTGGTCATCGCTAGTGAGAAGAATATCATCAACATACACAGCAAGAACTACCAGTCCCGAGGAGGTTTTGTGAATAAATAGAGAGTGATCGGCAGAGCTGCGCGCAAAACCAATGGCCGTCACGATGCCGCTGAACTTGTCAAACCAAGATCGAGGGCTCTGCTTGAGGCCATAGATTGCCTTATTCAGCTGGCATACTCGTGTCTCCCCCTGAGCAACATACCCAGGAGGTTGCTCCATGTAGACGGCCTCCTGAAGATCACCATAAAGGAAGGCATTCTTTACATCTAGCTAGGAAATTAGCCAATCTTTATTGACCGCCACAGAGAGAAGGACCCGTATATTGCTGAGATGAGCCACGGGAGAGAAGGTGTCAAAGTAATCAACCCCATAGGTCTGAGTAAAGCCCTTAGCAATAATACGAGCCTTATAACGGTCTACAGTGCCATCCAGGCCAAATTTGACCACAAAGACCCAGCGAAAGCCAACAACATCAGTACCGAAGGGAGGAGGAATAAGAGTCCAGGTACCCCGCTCCGTTAGGGTCGCCATTTCCTCATTCATGGCTATCTTCCAATGAGGAATAGCAAGGGCCTCCTGGTAAGAACGAGGTGTGGCAGTGGCAGAGATAGCCAGCGCAAAGACCCTGCGAGAAGAGGTAAGACAATCATATGAAACAACAACAGCAAGGGGTGTAGGGTACACGTCCGCACCCCTTTGCGAAGAGCTACAGGAAGATCCAGGTCAGCGAGTTCCTCGTCATCCGGAGCATCCATGGCAGAGAGAGCTGGCCCGTGAGGAGAGAGCGACGGCAGAAGAGATGAGGGAGATGGAGGCGGAGAGAGAGGAGTGGACGGAGATGGAGTAAGGGTGGATATCGCAGTAGGAGGCGAGGGAACGAAGGGAATAACAGGAGAATCAGAGGCTGGGGGAAGAGAAGAGCAATCTTGGGGAAGATAAGGGGAGTCATTCGATAAGTAGGAGGCATTCTAGAAGAAGGTAACGTCAGCGGAGACGAACTACTTACGAAGAACAACAAAGCAACAGTAACCTTTCTGAGTGATGGAGTACCCCAGAAAGAAACATTTGGTGGAGTGAGGAGAGAGATTATCACTGGTGGCAGATGGGGTATGTACAAATGCAGTGCACCCAAAGATTCAGAGAGGGAGAGAAAAAGTCTCTTTGCCCGAATACAGTATGGAGAATGGGGTTTTCCCGTGGAGAACTGAGGAGGGAATGCGATTGATGAGGTAGCAGGCAAGGAGAACAGCATAGCCCCAATATGAGTGAGGGACCTGCATCTGTGTCATCAGAGTGCAAGCGACATCAAGGAGGTGACGGTTTTTGCGCTCTGCCACACCATTTTGCTGTGAAGTATAGACACAACTAGTTTGATGAATAATCCCATATTGTATACAGAAGGACGAAAAAGCATGACTGAGATATTCTTGGGCGTTATCAGATCGAAAAACTTTAATAGAAACATCAAACTGCGTTTTGATCATGAGATAGAAAGATGTCCATGCAGAGAATAATTCGGAGCGATCTTTTAAAAGATAAACCCACGTATAACGAGAGAAATCATCAATAAATGTGACAAAATATGAACTTACCCGACCAACGGTAGTGGTAAGAGAAGGACCCCAAACATCAGAGTGGATGAGATCAAACGGTCGGGAAGATCCACGAACTTGCTTTAGTGGGAAGGACGAGCGGTGATGCTTGCCAAGCTGACATGCCTCACAATTGAGGGGAGGACTGTGTGGAGGAAGTTGGGGCAGAAGATAACGAAGAAGATGCGGAGGAGCAAGACCAAGGCGAAGATGCCATTGGAGTAGATCTTTGGAGGTGTAGGAGAAGGCGGATAGAGCGGAAACGTTGTCGAGGAAGAATAGTCTGCCACTCTCAGTCAAAGTAGCAATCGTCCGCTGGGAGTCCGGATCCCGAAAAGAACAAGAAGTAAAAGTAAATGTGACGGAACACCGTAATTGCTTGCATAGAGAGGTAACAGATATTAAGTTGCACGGGAATTTGAGCATGTAGAGAGTATTCGCCAATTGAAGAGACAGAGTGATTTGAACCACTCTTGTCCCATGGACTGGGGATGGAGAGCCATCAGCGGGAATAACCGGGGGCAACCGATCATATGTTTCCAGGAGAGAAAAACACTGGGGAGAGCCGGTCATATGTTTGGTAGCACCTGATTCGATCAACCATTTTCCTTGAGTAACGAAGTGGGCACTACCAGAAGACGTGACCACCGAGGTAGAAGGCTTCGAAGAAGAGGAGAAGGTAGAGATATCGAAGAGAGCCATAGGAGCAGAAACAGGTCGCGCGAACAGAGAGACAGGTCACGCGAACAAAAAAAATAAGTGCGAGAGGACTGAGAAACAGGCCGCGCGAACAGAGAAATAGGTCGCGCGAATAGACAAGCAGCAAACACCACACGAGCACAAGGAAGTTCGTGAGAACCAGAATACTGCAGCGAACAAAAAGGAAACCGCAAAGGACACAACCAAGAAGTAGATCAAAGTAGGGAGAAGGCCGTGCGGTTAGAGAGAAGGCCGCACGAACATAGGAGGAGCCGCGCGAATCAAAGGAGATCACGGGGAAAACAGAAGCAGAGAAACCGCGAAAATAAGTCACGGGTAGAACTAGAGAGAGAAGAGAGGCCGCGCGGTTAGGAAACAAGCCGCGCGGAAGGAAGAAGAACATCTATAGAGGTCACGAGAAGCCACGACCAAGCCGCAGAATCAAGCAGAGGGATAAAAGTCGTGCGGTTAGAAGACAGTCCGCTCGAACAGAAGCAACAGGCAAAACAAGCACAGGGCAACATGTCGCGGCGAACAGGGCAATAGGTCGTGGCGAACAGGGCAACAACAAGAAGAGAAAGAGACCGCATGGATAGGGAGCAAGCAGGCGAAGCAAGCTACGCGGACAGGGAGGGCATACAGAATTAAGAGGAAAAGATCGAGCCCTCTGATACCATGTGAGAAATGAATAAAAACAAACCGGAAGTGGTTTAACTGAAACTTTATTATCTCAAAAAAGGTATCTATTACAAAGGTATGACCTCCCTTATATAGAATGGAGGAGAGAAGAGAGAATACAAAAAAGAGATGTGGGACTGAAAAATTACGTGACACAAGCGGACTGTACAGACGCAAACTGCACAATCGCACAGTTAGACAGAGGGGCTAACCGCTCGGCAACTGCCAGAGTGAGAGAGAGGTCGCAATGTGAGACCGCTAGACCGCCCGGTCTCCAAGTCGCTAGTGACAAACCGCTAGACCGCTTGGACCCCAGACAGCAACAAACAACAACCAACCTGCTGAAGGGAAACTGCCATACCACCCGGTCATCAACCCGCCAAGCCAGACCGCCAGACCGCCCGGTCATGAACCCGCTAAGCCAGACCGCCCGATCACCAACTTCAACAAAAACTAATGCGTCGAGTGCGTTGAGTGGACTCATCACCACTCTACGATTCGTTGAGTAAAGAAGGTATACTCGACGATTACTGTACCTATATATGGCGTTGAGTTGTCATGACGAATCTCGATGATTCATCGAGTAAGTGTATGACACTCGATGTTTTTAGATTAGAAAGTGACTATACTTATATATGGCGTTGAGTAGTCACGACGAATCTCGACGATTCGTCGAGTAAGTGTATGATACTTGACGATTTGTCGAGTAAGGGATGCTTACTCGACGACTTTGGGCTTAGAAGATTTTCGGCCACTGTTTTCTGATTCCTGTACACGGTCTAAACAAGAATTTTGGGAATTGCGCCAAAACGATTTAATTGGATACGTCCATTCAATATGATATATTTAAAGCAATAATAAATGGTCCAATAATAGGGTGACACGTGGCAGACGGTTTAACCCTAATTTCTATTATAAAAAGAGACTTGCGGAAAACCCTAGCCGTCACTTGGCCATTTTTGCCGAGCATTACTATGAAACCACGACGGAAGTGGAAGGAACATCAAGAGTCGTACGAGTCATATTTTTTTGGAGGAAAAGTCTTCCCTTTTCTTCCCTATAATGAACAACACCAACAACGGGAAAAGATGCTGCCAAGGAGAGTGACGAGATCCATGGCCAAATTTTCAAGAAATGAGGTGTGCTTACTTCCCTCTCCCATGATGCTAGATCTAAAGTTATTTTCTAGGGGAGATGTCCACTCAAAAGATTTTGACGTGTGAGATGAAGATCTCCTAGGTAGAGACCATGCTAGGGTTTATGCCTTAGAGATTTGATGTCTTCAACCTCTCCTCTCCTCTTGTGAAGATGGTGAACTTGGCTTCGTGAAGAGAAATGGTCTAACGAGGGTGAATAAGGGTGGAGGATGTTCTGTATATAACTTTGAATAAATGTCTAAAGTAAGAAGATTAACCGATGTCGTTCATCTTGCTTTAAGATGCGTGCAGAAATCTTTCTTCTGTATGCAGCGAACTTCATGGCCATTTTCGAGTATGAAATTGCCAGATATGGGCTTTCGGCTAAACACAAAAGTCATAGCACTCGGAAAGACATTTCCAAAGGGTGGTTACCCGTTTTCATACGAGTCCTATAGATTTGTGTCCAGTCAAAGTTGCTATACAGTCAAGACTTGTGTACTTCCATGTACTCGACTACTGTGAGATATGGGATTTCGGCTAAACACAAATCTAGCTCTCGAGTAGCCAAGTCCAGTACTCGAGTTGATCTTCTCTCATTCTCGAGTGTTTAGTTTTTAGTCTCAGAAATTTTCTAAGTTTAGTACTCGAGTAGTCTAGCTGAGTACTCGAGTAGTTGAGTAGCTTAATTCGAGTGACAGAAGATAGTTCTCGAGAAGATACTAACCTCACTCGAGTTGCAAATCCATGTACTCGAGTAGTTCATTTAGTACTCGAGTAGTCCAGTTTCAGTACTCGAGTGATCGACATTTCCTCAAGAATTTTCTCCTAAGTCCAAGCTCTCGAGAAGTTCAAGTCTACCTCTCGAGAAGTATATCTAGCACTCGAGTGATCTCTTATCCACTCGAGTGATTTCTTTCTCTATCTAGAATTTCCAGAAATACCTAATCTCGAGTAGTCAAAGTCATTCACATGAGAGCCAGTTAAATCACTCAAGTTGTATTGATCTCACTCGAGTAATGTTGTTTCAATTTCAAAAAAATTCCTTAAGTCCCTGACAGATCTAGGTTTTGAATTCTTTAATTTGACTGGTCCACGTGGCTGTCATTAATGACAAATCTAACTGTTAGGGAGTTCTTATAAAAGGTACTGTCATTATGACTAACCCTAAGTGCATGATTTCTATTATTCTAAGTTTCTGGATCGGGCCGACGATTTTCCAAATCTATAGAAGCTGTTCTTCTTCAAGATCACCAAGGCTACTTTTGATCCAGATTGATTTGCAGATCAAGAGTTTCATCATTCTCCATCTACTCCTCTATCGTGTGAGTCAAAGTTTCTCAGAACAGATCTAGCCGAGCATCCTCTTCTATAATTTTTGATAAAGCCGCAAAGTACAAGAAAGAAGAACTAGGGAGAGATTTTCAGATCTAAGAAGATTACTGTTTGTATTGTACAAATTTCTTTTTAATCTTGTAAGTGATTATTCTCCGAGTGTAGGAGATTTTTTCTCCGAGTTATAGGAAGTTTTCTTCTTCCGAGTGTAGATCCCTTTTTGGATCGAGATTGTAGGAATGTTGTTCTGAGTGGTAGGATTGCTTTCAATTCGAGATTAGTGGAGTAGCCGAGTCTAGTGCTTTGCTTGATCGGTTAGTGGAAAGTGAACGTACCCAAGATTGGGGAACCACTATAATTCTTTGTGTCCTCTGTGAATGCTTTTTTATTTCTTGTGCTTAGATCGCTAAAGTTATTATTCCGCAAATAGTAGCACAACTCACCTATTCACCCCCCTCTAGGTGATTTAGGTTGACAACTTAGACAATTTTCAATTGGTATCAGAGGGAGGTTGATCATTAAAAGGTTAACACCTTGATCAGATCTGCCCCTAGTTGTCTTTGAGTTATTCAAGCATGGATAGAGCCAAGGATTTTGCTAAGCTTCCTTTGTGCACAAGGAATAATTTTGCTATGTGGAAAGAAAGGATAAAGTTCTTTATGGAAGCTGTGGATCCAAGGATCTTCATGATTGTTGAATATGGTCCTTATGTTCTCATGACCGCCTCCACTATGGATGCTACAAAGAAAGTTCCTAAGAAGCTGATGGATCTTGAAAAAGATGAGATTGCACTTATCTCTTTAGACAAGAAAGCAAAAAATATTATAGCAAGTGCAGTCGATGATTCAATGCTGCATAATTTGATTCACTGTCAGTCTTCTAAAGAGATGTGGCAGTCTCTTATCATCTTATTGGAAGTTACAGAAGAAGTAAGGCATGCCAGAAGATCCCTTCTGAATTAGAAGTATGAAGCCTTCCAGCAAGGAACTAAGGACACTATTGCTGACACTTTTGAGAACTTCTTCAAGATTGTTAACAACCTAAGAGTGTATGGCCGAGTATTCACAAATGGAGAGCTCAACGACAAGTTTCTAAGGTCCCTAACAAAGGAGTGGGACAAGAAATTCTGTGCCATTAGAGAATTTGGTAAGTTAGCTGAGACTGATCCTCAGAACTTCTTTGGTAAGCTGATGTCCTATGAACTTCAAATAAATTCTAGAAAAGATGAAGAAGAGAAGAGTCAATTCTCTCTTAAGGAGAAGTCTGTCGCTTTGAAGGCAGACAGCTCAAGGAAGGGCAAAGTTGCTTCACCTGCTCCTGCTCAAGTAGAAAGTGAAGAAGAATCATCTAAGCCAAGAACTTCAGGCTCAGAGCTATCTGAAGGAGAGTTCTCACTGCTCTCAAGACAGTTAAAGAAATTCTTGAACAAGAATAAGCAATGGAGAGGCAAGGATGCCTCATACAAAAGATCACGACATGATGGTGACCACTACAAGAAAGGCTTAAGTAGCCAGGACAGGTATAAGCTTAAACCAAGCAAACATATTTCTACTGACATAGTTTGTTACTGTTGTAATAAGCCAGGTCATGTAATTGCTGATTTCCCCCATAAGAAGAAGTAGGGTGGCAAAAGAGAGGAGAAGAAATCCTCTTACCATAAGAAAAGAATAGAGAGAAGCCTAGTAGCCAAAAAGGGCAAGACTCTCAGTAACACTGACTCATCTGAGTCAAGTGAAGAAGAAGAAGCCTACTTTGGGCTCAAGACACATACTGACGAAGAAGAAGAGCCCCAGATCACAGGGGAGGTAAAATCTCATACACCCCTCTCTGAATATGATGTCTCTGATCATGATCATGAGGACAGCTCTTCTGACGATGAGTCTGAACTCATGGCCCAGTATAGGGAGTTGATCAAAGCCTACGATAATTGTCATAGAAGGGCAAGAGCTAAGGCTAAGGAGATCAAATCTCTAAAGGCTGAAGAGAGCAATCTGAGAGAGAAATTGTAATGATGGACTCCCTCCAGAAAGACTTCCATGATGCTATGGAAGAATACAATAAGGCTCTCAAGCATCTCGATCTAAAAGAGGAAATAATCAAGGTGTTTGAAGAACAACTTAAAGCAGAAAAGAAACTTGTTGAAGTTTTCTCTAAGCCCAAGATAGTTCTTCCTCTTATTGTTGAGTTCTCTGCTCAGGCCAAAGGTGCTGGCTTAGGCCATGTTGAGGCTCCTAGTAAATCCTCTAGGATAAATAAGGCTAAGCGAAAAAATAAGGCGGCCAAGAAGGCTTTGGCCAAGGAAAAGGGGAAAGCTCCACAAGATCAAATAACATTTAAGAAGGTTGTTTTTCCTACTAATAAGTTTGATCTTGACTACTCCTACGGTCACTTCACTAGGCCTACTTATGTACAGCCCAAGTTGAGGTACCAAGGAAGGACTCTCCCTTGAAACTTTGGTGAAAGTGTCCTTAAGGCACCTTATGAAGAGATCACTCTTCAGATCTATGGCCCTTTTAATCATGGTCATAATATCAAGAAGGCTCCAAAAGTAAATCCTATTATTGAAAAGCCTATGAATGATAAGAAGCCATGTGATTGTCTTCAACATGAAGCTTCTACCTCCAAGAATGCTGCCCCTGCTAGACCAGACTCCCTAAAAGTCAAGTAGGAGAGAGTTAGGCAAAGATACAACAGGCTTAACTATTGGTGCTATGGCAGAGTTGGTCACTTTGCCATCGATTGCTGGTTTAATCCCAGAAACTATGTTACCCCTCAGTTTAACCATGTAAGAAAGACCGCTTATATTGTTAATACATGTTGGGGGAGCATGCTACCTAGAGACCAAGGACCCAAGAAAGTTTGGGTTCCTAAGGCAAATTGATTTTTGACTGCAGGTATGTCCAAAGACCACCAAAACTCTAATCTAGTAATTGGATAGTTGATGTTCTTGGCACATGAACGGGACAAGAAGCCAACTTTAGAATTATTCACCAGTCTTGAACCGACCAAAGTTCATCTTTGGAAGTTTTGACTGAGGAATTACGAAAGCCTATGGTATGATTACTAACCGCAGTGTATCTTTTTCGGATGTGGCTTATGTTGAAGGATTGAAACACAATCTCATAAGCATAAGCCAACTATGCGATAAAGGATACATAGTTGAATTTCATGCTGATTAGTGTTTGTTAAAATCGGTTAACAATTTGGAAACGATTTTATCAGACACTCATAGTAGGAATATATTTTGTTTAAATTTTATTTGTATAGACTCTTCTACACCAGTGTGTTTTTTTGGCAAAAGATAGTGCGTCTCTTGGTGACCAATGTCACAAAAGATTAACACATATTAATTTCAAAACTTTTAATAAATTATTTTCTCTGAACTTAGTACGTGATGCCCCGAATGTTAAGTGCGCTAAGGATAGACCTTGTCATGCTTGTGTAAAAGGCAAGCAAAAAGGGCTACTTTTTAAAGCATCATAGACAAAGACTCTAATAGGTGTTTACACTTACTTCATATGGACTTTTTTGGTCCACTACAAGTTAGATCTTTAGGAGGTAAGGATTATACGCTTGTTATTGTTGATGACTACTCGGTCTTTGCGTCAGTGTTTTTTCTGAAACACAAGTCAGATACCTTCATTGTCTTTACAAATTTTTTTAGGCAGATCCATAATGAATACAACTATTCCGTAGTCAAAATCAGAAGACAATGGAACTGAATTCAAGTCTGGGGCCATGACAGAATTTTGCGAAAGCCTAGGTATCTTTCATGAGTTTTCCTCTCCTCATACTCCGCAATAAAATGGAGTAGTTGAGAGAAGGAATAGAACACTCATAGAGGCCTGCAGGACCATGTTGAGTGATGCCTCACTACCGGAGTACTTCTGGGCTAAAGCCGTCAACATTGCATGCCATGTACAAAATCGAGCACTCATAAACAAGAACCATAATAAGACACCTTACAAACTTCTAAAAGGTAGGAAGCCGACCATTTCATATTTTAGAATCTTTGGTTATAAATGTTTCGTTCTTAACAATGGCAAGTACCATACTACTAAATTTACTGAAAAGAGCTTTGAAGGTATTTTCGTAGGATATTGTAGCCATAGTAAGGCATATAGGGTATTTAATAAGAAAACACTTGTTCTAGAAGAATCTATTCATGTTGTATTTGATGAGACGAGCTTCCTACAAAGCAACTCTTCTAGTGTGTTCATTGAAGATTCATGTTCAAAGTTGAAAGAACTAAACTTGGATGAGCCAACTGAAGAAAGGGGTTAAAAGTTCATCAAGATCACCACTCCAACCCCGATTAGAGAGGTTGATGATCAAGATGAAGAAATCATTCAATTTGATGAAGTCACTCCTGTGGTTGAAGAAGCTCCAGATTCAAGGACTCTAGAGCTCACACATTTGAAGGATCACCCAATTGATCATATCATCGGAAATCCTTGGGATGGTGTCAGAACTCCTAGAAGTACTACTAATGAAAATTTATATTTGAGTTTTCTCACATAAGTTGAACCAAAGAAGTTTGAGGAAGCCAACTCAAACGCATCAATGATAATGGCTATGGAAGAAGAGCTAAATCAGTTCAAGCGTTGCAAAGTCTGGAAACTTTTTCCAAGACCCAAAGGTAAGAACGTCATCCGAACCAAGTGGGTCTATAGGAACAAGATGGATGAGAATGGACCTATCATAAAGAAAGAGACCATACTCGTCGCCAAAGGTTACAGGCAAGAAGAGGGAATCGACTTCGACTAGACATATGCTCCAGTGACAAGGATGGAGGCAATCAGGTTGTTCCTAGAATATGCTGCACTTCAGGGCTTCACTATCTATCAGATGGACGTGAAGTCTGCCTTCCTGAATGGTGACATCAAGGAAGAAGTGTATGTGGAACAACCTCTAGGTTTCTTTGATTCTAACTTTCCTGATTACGTTTATCGTCTATCTAAAGCATTGTATGGTTTGAAACAAGCTCCTCAAGCTTGGTATGAGACGCTGTCTAGCTTTCTTCTAGTGAATAAATTTACAAGGTGAAAGATAGATAAAACATTATTTCTTAGGGAAATAAAAGGCAAGATTTTGCTAGTGCAAATCTATGTCGACGATATTATTTTTGGCTCTAAAGACGAAAACATCTGCAAGAATTTTTCTAAACTTATGCAAGGGAAGTTTGAAATGAGCAGTATGGGAGAGATGAAGTACTTCTTAGGACTTTAGGTGAAACAATCTGAAGATCGAATTTTCATCTCGCAGACTAAGTTCACCAAGGAGTTGATTAAGAAATTGGGAATGGAGAATACAACCTCTATGAGGACTCCAATGGGTTCAGCTGTGTCTTTCGATAAGGATGAGAAAGGGAAACCTTTTGATGAAACCAAGTACAGAAACATAGTTGGATCCTTGCTCTACCTTACTGCCAGTAGACTAGACTTAATGTTCTCCACATGTGTTTGTGCTAGATTTCAAGTGAACTGTAAGGAATCTCATTATGCTGCTGCAAAGCTGATTTTGAGATAACTTAAAGGTACACCGAATCTTGGCTTATGGTACCCAAGAAATAATGATAGCGAGCTAATTGGTTTTTCAGATACTGACTTTGCAGGTAGTAAAGATGATAGAAAAAGCACTTCTGGGACTTGTCAATTCCTTGGAAGGATACTCATTTCATGGAGGAGTAAAAAGCAAAATTGTGTTGCAATCTCAACGGCCGAGTAAGAATACATTTATGTCGGTAGTTGTTGTGCATAATTGCTTTGGCTAAATAACCAACTAGAAGACTACAATATGCAAGTCAAAGACATCCCTCTATTTTGCGACTCCTCCAGTGCGATATCAATAGCCAACAACCCAGTCTCTCACAGTCGGACAAAGCACATAGAGATGAGATACTATTTCATCTGGGAGCATGTGGACCAAGGGGACATAGATCAGCAGTATGTTCCAACTGATAGGAAAATTGCAGACATTTTCACGAAGCCGCTGGACGAGAGCAAATTCAGTTTCTTCAAAACTAAACTGGGTATGCTCAACAAAGAGGAATAGACAAGAAGGACTCATTTCATAGCTTAGAAATCAAGGACAAGTCAAAAAGGTTTGAATTTCTCTAAGCGGACTTCATTTCTCGAGAGAAGGAATGACTACTCGAGAACTTGAAGATGACTACTCGAGTACTTCTCTGAATTATCGAGAACTAAGTAAGTCACTCGAGTACTAAACTTCTTCTCAAGAAGTAGAATTGTACCACTCGAGTACTGTCATATCGCCACTCGAGTACAACTATTCCATCACTCGGGTACTGAAGTTCCAGTCGAGAAATGACCCGTCAGATTCTGAATTCTTTCAAATTTTTCATATACGCATCCCAAGTCCTATCCGCCACTGTCTAAGGTATGTTTAAGCTTTATTAGACTCCTAATCATCATTACTAGGGTTATATAAATAGAAAATATCGGATTTCAAGAATCTACTCGAGTTCAAATCCTCTCTCCCTCAAAAAGACTCTTCGCCTTCCGCCGTTCAGAAAGAGAACGCCGCCGTCGCCTTCGTCTTCCAATCCATCACCTACAGTTCACTGAAGAACATAGGGTCGTCGTCGAATATCGAAGTTGGCAGTGAGTTGGTTGTCACAGGCATTGCATAGATTTTCGATGATTTCAAAAACTTGATGATTCTACTCGACACAGCAGGTTCGACATTTGTTCTTCAACAGCCGTGTAAAATACTCTTTCCAGAGGTTGAAGATTTTTTCAAGAACATCAAGGTCAAGGGGAATGGGAAAGTGTTGAAGTCCAAGGTCAAGGGATTCAAGGTTAAACTCACCAAAACCTCTGTTTCACAACTTCTTAAAATGTTTGTAGTGGATGAAGAAGATGACATAACTGAAGAAGATAATGACATAAATTTCTATAGTATTTCAACTGAAGTAACATCCATCAGAAGGCCAGACCTCTATCCAGAGAGCAAGTTGCTAGTGGACATAATTGGAAAAATACTTTTGTGCAGGACTAGCTGCATCAGTTTCATAACTAATGATCTTTTTGACATTATGACAGCCATTATCTGCAGGAAGAGATTTCAATTTGGTATGATGATCTTGGACAAGATAAGGGAGAGCATTAAGGCTCCAAATTATGTAAAGATTATCTCTTTATTGTTGTATGAGATTAATCCTAAGGTGTTTGATTTCTCCAAAGGCACAACCATCCACCATATGAAGAACTTTTCTATCTCCTCCATTCAGAGATGGGAGTTAAAACTACAGAACCCAGCCCAGGCTACTAAAGAACATGAGCAACCTACTACATTGGAAAGGACCCCTTCTCCCTCTCTCCATAATGTTGATGGCACATCTTGTGTAGCAGCTGAGGTGGAGCCTGCCTCCTCCGTGCAGCAAGTAAGGATGCCTACTCCTCCTGCTCCTTCTGGTCAATAAGACAGAGTACCATCTCCACCTCCAGATACATCAATCCATCCTTCCACTTCAGAAGATCTCCAGAAAGATTCCCAGGTAGAAGAGACAATCCTCACCACTACTGAAGATATAAATAAGATGATTGAAGAACTTTGCTTAGATGAGCCTCTACCTCCCCTCCATAAAGAAAATGCTGCAGAACCATCCAAGGAACCCACTCCTGCACCATCTCCATCTCTTGCACCATCTCTAGAGTTACATATTGATCACTCCCCAACTATAGAGAAAGAACCTCAAGAGACAATTTTGCTTTCAGATGAGAATGAGCAGTCTCCAGAACCTGCTGAAGCTCCCTTGAGTAGATTAGATTTCACTCTTCCCACCTTTCTTGGTGAGGAAGGAGATGTCTTGATTCATACTACAAGAGCTCAGAGCTCTGTAGTTGTTGAAGAAATTTCCCCTGAACTGCCCCTCCTACTCAAGCTTTTGTTACTCCTCCTATTACCACTACACCTGTTACATCTGATATACTTGGTAATATTGAACAGATGTTGCTAGAAAAAAGAAAGTATTTTGATGTTTCAGTGAAAGCTGTTCAAGATAAAGTTTCTGATCTAGAAAAGAAATGATCTGAGGGTTTGCTGAGATTCAACATAATACAGATCAGCTGAAGCATTTCTTCAAAATAGGTGGAAAAGCATTGGATCACACTATTACAGTGTTGGACAAGTAATGGATCAATCAGTCACTTTGGCTAATAATCAGATTCAACTTGAAAAGAAAGCTCAAGAGCACCTTAAAAAGATATGTGAAGAAGTGGGCACCTTGAAAGACAAAGCTATAGATAAGCTATGTGTAGAAATCAGAAAGGGGGAGGGAATAGTGAAAGAACAAGTTGAAAATTATGATACTAATGTCAAGACCCTCTGGACTGAGAAAATCACTGAAATTAATAAAGATGTACTAACCCAGATTCAGTCTGTGAAGTTTTATACTTATTATACTACAATGTGGATGCATAATCAAATTTTCCATGAATTCCAAGCTGATCCAAACATCATTCCTCACCATCTAAATCCTCTTGCAGAAGGCCAGCCTGCTCAGATGCCTGCTTAGATGCCTATCTTTTCTCCTAGGCCTCAAGGGGAAGCTCTACCTCCAGAATCTTACTCTCAGCTATGGGAATCTGACATTCCTCAAGTCTACCAGAAATTCAGATTCCTAAAAGAAGGAAATATATAGATGGAGCTTCTTCTAGTTGATCTTTTCCAAACCCAAAGGCAGAGAAAAGGAAAGCTCAGGGGTTTGTTTAAATCTGGAGCCCAACTTCCAAATCCCTAATTCTAGATACACTGATGCTTATTATGGATTATAATGAAATCAGGAATCTTCATTACAGCTCAACTGAAAAGGGAATTATATGAGAAGTCTATGACTAAAAGATGGATTTATGATAAAGAATATGAGAGAAACAATCCAAATGAACCACCAAGACCTTCCAAGTATTATCCCAAGCCATTTAGTTATCAAAGGAGACACCAGGAAAAACAAGACCGGTAGCATCAGCATCAGCAACAACATCAAAGCTAGGAATGGTTTTATGTTATGAGTTTGAGGATTGAATTTATGTAGAGATGAAATCTTGAAACATTTCTAATTATATTATTCTTAGTTTTATGATTATCTTTTTTTTTTCTAAATTTCATGCATTTTGTTCTGTGCTTAATTTTCAAATATCTAGTCCTTTTTATTTTGGTATAATTCACCTTAGTGTAGAGGGTTCTGACTTCTACCAATAGGGGGACATTGTTGGGTATTATATCCACAATAACCTAGATTTGTATGAAGTAACCCTTGAATTAAGATGAAGTAGGTTGTATTTGATTTCCTGTTCTAGTTATGTGTTTGCAGGACTTATTGTCAAGTGTAGACCAATGTAAGTCTACAGTGTGTAATCAAACACATGACCATACAATGTAATTCCTCATTGTATGATCCATGGTATTGACTTATATGTAGCCTCTCTATTGGGATACACTTCTTTTTCAAGCACTTGGACTTATGAAGGAAGACTTGATGCTGTTTGGAATGAAGAACTAAAGTTTCATAAAACTGAGAAATATTCTAAGTATTTTACTCGAGTGGATTCTTTGTACTCGAGTAAAAATCTTAGAAGCTCTCAAGTAGGTCGTGTCTAAAACTCGAGTAAAGGAAGTGGTTCTCGAGTAGCCTTAATCTACCTCTCGATCGAGTAGCAAAGTCCAGTACTCGAGTAGACCTTCTCTCATTCTCGAGTGATCAGTTTTTAGTCTCAGAAATTTTCTAATTTAAGTACTCGAGTAGTCTAGCTGAGTGCTCGAGTAGTTGAGTAGCTTAATTCTAGTGACAGAAGATAGTTCTCGAGAAGATTCTAGTGCTTCTTGGAGTATTTCTCCTTGGAGGATTTCTTCTAGTGATGTGCTGAGGAGGAGGGTCTGCTCTTCAAGTGGTTCTTCTTCATCACCCTATGGAGTTGCCTGGAGAAGACAACAAAGACCTCATCAGACATGTTGCTGTCTAATGCTTCATATTTAGAGCAGTCTGAATCTGCTGGTCTTTTTGGAGGAGAAGGGGTCTTCCTCCTACTTTTCTTTGTGGCTTCATCTTTGAAAGCCATAGACTTCTCTTTGGCCTGAGACTTGTAGTTGTTCTCTTCCTCTGTCCTGACAGTTAATTGCATCTCATATGCAAACAGTTTACTAAATAGGGTGTGGGGTGGAGTGTCACCCAGCTTGGCCACTTCTCTGATGGCACAAATTTTTGTGTCCCAGTCTCTAGTTAGAGACATAAGGAACTTATCATTTAACTCATATTGACTAAAGATCCTTCCATGGGTCCTTAGTTCATTCACTATCCTAAAGAATTATTCATAGCAGGAGGCTATATTTTCTCTCTTAGACTGTCTGAAATCTTCATACTCCTAGTTGAGCATGGACTTTCTATCATCCTTGACTTCCTCTATGCGTTCCATGTAGATCACCAGAGTGTCCTACATTTATTTTACATTTGTGCAGTGAATCAGATTCTGAAGGGTGGAATCATCAATTGTACTGACAATAATGTTCTGAGCCCTCTTATCCATGGTAGCAAGAAGGACTTCAGCCTTTGTCATCTCAGCATATGTCTTGGGTGTTTGGACATTTGCATCAGGAACAGACACTTTCATAGGGATGAAAGGTCCTTCCTTAACTATTATGAAGATTCTAAGGTCACTTGCTTCCACGAACAACCTAACCCTTTCCTTCCAGATGCCAAAACCTTCTTTCCTACTGATAGGAAGCTTCATGGAACCTAGATCCTTGTAGTTCACTCCTGAACCCATAAGGACTGTCTGTACCTACCTTGGAGAATCACTCAGATGGTTAGATCCTTTTTGAGCAACCTCCCTCTGATACCACTTGAAAGTCTTTATTTTTAAGGTAGCTTGCAACCAAGGGGGGTGAATAGATTGTTAAACTGTTATTATTCTCTTTTTAGTTTTTCCTTTAGAACTAAATATATTGGCAGTAGTTTGCTTTCAAGTACCTGCACAAAAAAAAATACAGAAAAGCACACAAAGATATATATTGGTTCCCAAACTTGTGGGTACATCCACTCTCCTCCCACGTTGCCGACTTCCTATTGGTCAAGACACTTCTCCAAAACACTACTCAAAGGAGCTTACACCTCAGATCTCTCAGGATCTCTCATTCTCCTCCAAGACCTACAGCTCAGCCACAAGGGCCTACAACTCAGTGATCAGCTGATCACCTACCTCAAGCCAAAGGCTCTACACTCATGCTAGCAGGACAGACCTACCTTAGATCCACAAGAGACCCTACCTCAGAGAGTTACACTCTCTTACTACTCAAGCAAATTGCCCTACCTCAGATCCAGTTGGATCCTACAACTCAGTGAGGTTCACTCTCCCGCTGCTCAGGCAATATTGCCCTACCTCAGGCCAGTAGCCCTACAACTCAGATCCAGTTTGATCCTACAGAAAGATGAGTATTTAATTGTTTTCACACATGGATATTTCTCTATGTCAATAACTAGGACTGTGTTATCTCAGCACTATCTTGCTTCACGAAAGTAAGTAGAAATTCTGCTAGAAGAAACTCAGAAAGAGGATTCTGATCTTGATGAAGAAGAAGGTGAACTTGTGTTCTTCAATCAGCCAACTAACCCACTGGATAATTATGGATCTATTTTCATCCTCTATCAAAGAACTTTCTGATTATGTTGTAGAAGATGAAGAAGCAACAACTCACTGAACTTTTCGTTCCTGCAGGAAGACTTCAACCTCTTTCTCAGCGATAATGGCAACAAAGAATAAGTCAGTTGCAAGCTTTTGAAATTGAAAATTCCCTAAAAGTTATCGTGTATTTTTCCCCCATATCTTCTTTTGTAGTTTTTCGATCAACAACTCTTACAGATCAGTGGGCCCCACTTGCAGCTTCCAGCTCCACCTTGCTTTAATGGAAGAAGACGTACAATAGCTTCTCAGCAAAATTTTTTGGGTTCTGTAGCTTCTCCGTACATGATTTTTAATGAGTTGACTTTGCCGATTTTGCTGATGTCAACACCCGTGGACTTAGCCAAAATTAAACATCAGTAGAATAGGCGTTGAGTGAGCAAGCCTCACTCAGCGCCAAATACTTAGAAAAAATTCTGTCTATCTAGGCTTTGACAACATTGAGTGAGCACCCCTCACTCAATGCCAAAACACTTAGCCAATCATTCTGCCATTAGGTGTTGACAGCGTTGAGTGATCAAGCCTCACTCAATTCTTTTTTCCTTAGCTCATTCTTTATCCTTCTCTGCATGCTTGGCATTGAGAGTGTTGAGTGACCACGCCTCATTCAACGCCTTATGCCTTAGCCATGCTTTCTGTAATTTAGGCATTGAGAGCGTTGAGTTACCATAACTCACTCAATGCCTTTTTTCTTAGTCAGATTTACTACAACTTGGCGTTTAGTCAGTAAGCTCCACTCAACGCCAAACTACTTAACAAACATTTCTATTATCTGCCGTTGAGTGAGTGAGCTAGACTCAACGCATTTGGACTTAGCCAAATTTCTGTGTCTAAAAAAGAACACTCCCTTTGAGAATTAGTCAATGCATTATCACATGGCGTTATGCGAGCTTGCCTCACGCAATGCCTATGGACTTGGTAAATATTCACAGTTTTCCTATGACGTTGACTGACTGAGATATACTCAACTATTATGAAACTATGACGTTGAGTGAGTAAGCTACACTCAACGCATGTGGACTTAGCCACTTTTTTGCTAATTTCTACTAAGGCCATTACAAAATTAGCCTGTCTCACTGTCTTTTGATGTATGGCATTGAGTGAGTAAACTTCACTCAACGCTTGTGGACTTAGCAACTTTTCCAGCCGGCCATTACTTTGGATTTGACTATATAGGCTCCACTCAATGCTATAAGTCATCTATCGTTGAGTGAGTAGCCTTCAATCAATGCATGTGGACTTAGATAGATTTCTTTCTATCCGCACCTTAGGTGAGTGATTACCTAACTAAGCCACTTAGGCTACTTTTCCCATCATTATTACTAGGAAAAAACTGCATGTATGAACTTGAACATGTATTAAATATACCATTGTGTATGTTCGTTGACATATTTGACTTCTTCAAATCAAGGACATTGTGGGCAATGGACCCACAACCACGAGATAGCTCACTACCGCCACGCGGTAGATACTCGAGATGAAGGTTGATTTAATTCAAGGGCTACCGTCGGCATTAACACTACCACCGCACGTTAACTTCCAGTTAATTATTTTTAGGATTTTGGGGCATTACAAACCTCCCCTCCTTATAGAAATTTTTTCCCAAAATTTTTATATAAGTAAAGGAAAATAGTAAAGTTTACAACATGATTTTACAAAAACAACTCGGAAAATTCCTCTCTCATGGTTTGCTCATGCTCTCATGTCAGTTCTTCACGGCCCCAATTGTCCCAAAGGACTTTGACCATCCTGATTGCCTTGTTGCTTAGTGGTATGATCTCCGTATCCTCGATCCGAATGGGTCTAACTTTCATCGTTAGCTCACTATTGATCGGTACCCGAACATCAGCGACCACTTGCGTCGACTCTTACAAAGCTTTCCGCGGCACCGATATGTGAAACACAATGTGCAAACCACTTAGCTCTGTTTAAAGAGCTAATCGATAGGAAGCTTCTACAATCCGCTCAACCACTTCAAACAGACCAAGATACCTCGGACTAAACGTTTTCAAGCGTCGAATGCTGGACACACCTTTGAATGGAATAATCTTCAGATATACCCAATCACCATCCTAAAACTCCACGTTTCGGTGCTTGGCATTGTAGTACTTAGCTTGCTTATCTTGGGCCACCAAAAGCCGATCTCGTATAGTGCGTATAGTCGAATTTTCATCTTCGACTTCTTTATGCTTATACAGCTTTGACTCACATATTTCCGCCCAAGCTAAAAGAGTACAACACCTCGTACCGTATAAAGCTTCGAAGGGCGCCATCCTAATACTAGCTTGATAGCTATTATTATAGGCGAATTCAATCATATAGAGATGGTCCTCCCACCTCTTCCCAAAATCTAAGGCGCACATATAGTGCATATCCTCCATTGTCTTGTTGGTCCTCTCGGTTTGACCATCCATTTATGGATGAAAGGCCGTACTTAACTTTAGTTTAGTACCCAACAACTGGTGGATTAGCCTCCAATCATTCGAAGTAAAGCACCCATCTCGGTCATTGACGATGCTACGGGTCACACCGTGCAGCCTTACGATGTTGTCAACGTAAAACTTAGCTAATGTTTCAAATAAATCATCTTTCTTGTTTTGTATGAAGTGTGATACCTTTGTCAATTGGTCACCGATCACCCACACGACATCATTCCCGCTCTGTGATCTCAAAAACCCATGCACGAAATCTATAGAGATATCATCGAACTTCCACACCGGAATTGACAACAACTTCAGGAAACCTCAAGGCTTCTGACATTCAGCTTTTACCAAGGCACAAGTTTGATACTTTGCCACGTAAAGAGCTATGTCCTTCTTCAAACCCGGGCACTGAAACATCTTTTCCATGTCCTTGTACATCTTTGTACTCCCTGGGTGGATGGAGTATTTAGTAAAATATGCTTCATACATCAACTCCTCCCGTAGCTTACCCACATTTGGGACTCACAATTGACCGTCCTTTAGTAAAAGATTGTCATACAAGGAGAATTGGGAATTTGACACATCCACTGCATAGCGCTTCATACTCTCATCGAGTTCTATTGCCTGACGAACTCTATCCGCTATGTCATATTGCACCTTCATCGAGTTCAAGCATGCAATTGCAGTGACATTATTGTCAACACAAGAAATATCTAAGGCCTCCAACTCCGGGATCAGACGCTCATCATGCATCTGTAACCAACTTGCCCGCACTGGAGTCTTACGAATCAAGACATCTGCGACCAAATTTCCCTTCCCGGGAGTGTAATGTATATGGAAAGTGTAGTCCCTGAGGAACTACATCAATCTCTATTGTCGTATGTTCAGATCCTTCTGATCAATTAAGTACTTAAGCCTCTTATAGCTCGTGAATATATCAATTTTCATGCCATATAAGTAGTGACACCACATCTTAAGTGCAAAAATCACAGCCGCCAACTCCAAGTCGTGGACTGGATTTTTTTCGCTCGTGCGCTTTCAATTGGCGTGATTTATAAGAAATAACCTTTCCGAAATAGAGAAGAATGCGACCTAAACCACTCTTTGAAGCATCACTATAAATCACATAGCCGTCCATACCTTATGGCGAACTCAAGATAGGCACTGTAGTGAAACGACTCTTTAACTCTTCAAAATCTCGTGCGCACTCAGGAATCCAAACGAACTTCTGATCTTTCCTCATCAGTTTGGTGAGAGGTAAGGCTATCCGCAAAAAGATCTTTACGAAGCGCTTGTAGTAGCCAGCGAGTCTAAAGAAGCTCCTGATATCGGCTATAATAGACAACACAGGACACTCTCGAATCGCAACTATCTTCGTCGGATACACTGCAATACCTTCTCTACTAACCACATGGCCTTGAAAAGCACCCGACGACAGCCAAAACTCACACTTTGAGAACTTGACATAGAGTATATTTATTATCAGGGTATGCAAAACCATCCTCAAGTTAATTGCATGATATTCTTCTGATTGAGAGTACACTAGTATGTCGTTAATAAAGACGATCACAAATACATCTAAGTACTCTCGAAAGGTACGATGCATCAAGTCCATGAATGCCGATGGCGCATTTGTTAGCCTAAACGATATTACAGTGAACTCATAGTGACCATAGCATGTACCGAATGCTTTCATGGGAATGTCATATTCCCTAATTCGCAATTGTTAATAGCCAGACTTTAAATCTAGCTTTGAATAGATAGTTGATCCCACCAGTTGATCAAACAAGTCATCATTCCGTGGAATCAGATACTTGTTCTTTTCTGTTAGCTTATTTAATTCTCGATAGTCAATGCATAGACACAAGCTTTCATCCTTCTTCTTCACAAAGAGGACCAGTGCACTCCAAGGTGATGCACGCTCACACGTTGATACCAAAATATATCTACGGGCTAGCACGCTTATCTCTCTACGATCTAAATCCTATAACCACACAACCGTTCTACGCCGCACCACGTTATTAACTCTATCAATTATATGCTAGCGTACGGGTAGCCAAACCTATTAGGATCGAACAAGGGCTATAGGCCAATGTTCTTTCCGGCTAAAGTGACCTACACAGTCTGAACGAGCGGTGTTGTATCAAAAGAGATCTATCGAATAAAATACGATTCAGAAAGGGTAGATCTCTCCTAACAAAAGAAAATGAAGGTTCGCCAAACCTTTCCGTAGTTAAATGATTCAAGAAAAACACAAACCACCAAAGAAATTCCACAATTAAATAATTCTTCAAAATTACACGCCAAGAATATCCACCACAAGACTATCTAGGAAAAGAAATGCATGAGAGTAGAAGTTTTTGTTACCCAACCGGAATGGATTATTCTGATTTCTCTCTACTTGGATCGTTCTTCAACGGCTCCGCCTGAAGTACGCTGGAAGGAGAGGAAACTAGTCCGTCTTTGATGCTTCACGCCGGAGTTGGAATCCACACGGAGGAGAACCCTTCTTTTGAATGATAATATAGATGTATGGAAGATAAAGAAAAGGTGGTGGGCTCTGTTGTGGAGAAAAGGAAAATAGGGAGATGTGGAGGTTGTTGGCTAGGATTGGGAAGAAAGGTTGCGGCTACGGTGGGGGATGGCCAACTTGTTTGGAGCAAGGAGAAAGGGGTTTGTTCTTGATGGTGGTGAGGGCTCGGGTTGTGGGAAGGGAGGGCTCGACCTGGATGGTTGAGGAGGGGCTCAACTATATTGGGGAGGAGCGGCTCGGGTTGATGTGGGGGAAGGTGTTGGGTGGCCGAGTGGAGCAAGGAGTAATAGGAGAGGTGGCGGCTAGGGCTTCTTAGGGAATATAGGGGAGGAGGGAGGAGGAGAGAGGCCAAGAAAGAGGAGGGGAGGAGAAGAGGGGGTGGACGAAATTTGCCAAGAGGAGGAGGAGAAATTCTCAAAGTTAGGGTTAATTTTTCATTCATTCAATAATATAAATATGAAACATACATGCCTATATATAGGCTACACGACTCAATCTCCACCATAGAAAATTAACTCACTCATGATGGCTATTTGCACCCATCATGACATAACACTTACAAAAATTAAGAAAATGAAATAAAAATAATGATTGATGGTTATAAGCACTCATCATACATGAACTGAAAAATAACATTGCGACATATAATACCAAACATAGAAATGATTTATTAATTAATAATAATTTATTAATAATTATTATTAATTAATAATATATAAGTTTGCGTTCAGGACAGCTATTGTGGCGACGCTCCACATGGTCGTCCGCAAGCATGCCGCCGCCGTCTTCAAAATGTTGTGGGCCATCGTCTCCATCACAAGGTGACATACTTAGCTATATATAGACTTGATCTAGCAATTCTTGCAATTGAACTTTTAGTTCCATCATCTCTTTTGGTGCTACTCGGTATAGTGAGCGGGCCACGGGCTTTGCACCTGGCACCAACTCAATAGCGAAGTCAATCTATCGCTGGGGAGGTAGTCAAAGAGATCCTTAGGAAACACATAAGCATAATCCAATACAATTGGAACATCATTTAAACTGGACTTCATCTCAACACCATCTAATAGTGTGAAGAACAACTTCGCGCCCCTTCCGAACAACCTTTACTACTTAGAAAGCAGAAATCAATATCTTGCTCGATCCTCGCATACCAGCGGACTTAGTCTCTCGTTCGGTGTTCTGTTCTAGTGTGAATTCCTTAGAGTTGCATTCTATACAAGGGTGTTACTCCGAGAGCCAGTCCATGCCAAAGATTACATTGAACTCAGATATTGGGAGCACCAATGCTTACAATACGAAATCCTGACTTCCAATCTGTACCTCAAGACAATAATACCTATTTGCATGCATCACGCGTCTGTTTGGTAACAAAACTTTTACTCTATCTATCGACACAAGAGTAGGCACTCTGATCCACGATACGAAATCCACAGATAGAAATGAATGAGAAGCACTTGTATCGAACAGTGCTCTTGTTGGATAATCCTGAATAAGGACAAAGCCTATATTCAAACAATTCATACACAAGCAACATACAAGGTACTAAGTATGGAAAGCAGTAAAAACTGTATCTTCACTCATACCTTTTACGAGGACACTTTGTTTAATGGCCTCCTGCTGGCCAAGATTGTATACCCTTGGCTGAGCTAGAGCATATTGGGATGCAGTGGACTCTACTGCCTTTCCTTTCTCAGTATAAGATGCTCTTGCCTTTTTGTCCTTCCTTAGTATGCCACTGGGGTATTCACGGGAAAAATTTTCTGGTTTGCTACACATATATCAAGTCCGTGTGTTTTGCCCAGACGTTGTTCTAGAAGAAACTATAGATGGAGCTTATCCAAAAGACCTGTACTTTGTTCTCCACTTCTTTCAGAACTCAGATTTATTAGAAACGACACTTTGAACTCGGGCTTTATCACAACCAAGTTCCTCTTGCCCTGTACCCTCTTCATGTCCTTCTCTAATGAATAAGCCATATTAACCAACACTTGAAACCCTTGGTTCATCGGACCTGAGAGCAGTAACCTCAACTCATCCCGCAGTCCCTTGTAGAACATAATGGTCTTACGCTTTTCGTCAGCAAAAGTAGACTCTCTATGTCATCCCAACCTTGTAAATAAAGGAGATTTTAATCCTGAAGAGAAAAAAGAGTCAAACTAGCAATCCAGATAAAGCAAGTATACATATCAAACTGTAGCTAGGCGAAACCAGTGCCATATTTAAATCTGGGAACCGTTGAGTAATCTTACTCACCAGAACACTATTATCTTATCGAAGAAAATTTTAGGGTCGTTAACTAAATTAAAAGAAGAGACTACTTGCATAAATAAAAGCACTTGAACTTAATCAGAGAGACCACAACTAGTGATTAAAACGAGGGGTTAAACAACGATAAAGAAAAGCACTTGATCAAGAATCACCTCGGACTAAGTTGATCAAAAATGCGATAATAAACTCTAACTTAATAATGCAAAGGACCTTGACCGTGGAGGTTCCTAAATCATGAACACGCTTCTCTCGAACACGTGCCCACCTGAGTTTAGGAAGTTCCGACAGAAGTCTCATCCTAATCGGAGGATTAAAGCTCGCTTTATGTAGTGAACCCCGCTATTGGATTTCACTCCAATCCGGGAGATTTAATGTCTTCCTCTCTCGAGGGGTGCGTGCAACTCTCTTTACTCTTGAGTGTTCACTCCAAACTACGAGCCTCTTGGCCAACTAAGAGTGGAAACAAAGATGGAACATATATATCAATGATATATCTCAAATCATAATTAATCAAGAGTAAATCAAGGTCTAAACCTTACAAAGGAAAAGTAAACTAGAGCATCATAACTTAATCAACTCGAATCTCGGATCATCAAGATCGACTATAAGGAGGATTAGTTACTCAAGGTGCAGTGGAGAAAGAGAGATTAGTAGGAGTGCATGGAAACAAAATAAAGACAAATAAAAGTAAACAAACTTTATATTAATTTAAACAGAGAGCTTACAACTTGAAATATAAAAACTATTACACTTACAGGAAATGAAAAACTAAGCTAGGAATAAAAGTAAACTACTAAAGAAATTTCAAGAACTATTACAGAAGCAGTAATACTGAAACTAAAACTAAGAAAAACTGAAATGAGAAGGAGAGAGGACGAACACTAACGAATAACTGAAAATGGCAGCACTTCCCCTCCCCAAAGTTCACTCTTTCAAACATAAGGGGCGGGGCTCTATTTATAGATTCTTCAAAGAGTAGGACATTCCCATGCTATAATCATGCATGGGGGTTTACCTCGGTATGAAATTTGGAGGATAATAATGATTGCCTTGGTACGGGTGACGTACATTAATGGATGCAGCAGGCTTTCCTGGAAAAATGGGACTTGTCTCTGGCAGCGGGGAAAGCTCGACGAAATAATGAGAGAGCGCTCGACAAAATTAGAGGAGAAGGAGGGAGAGCTCGACGAATGGGGAAAAGAGAAGGTGGTGTGTTCGACAAAAATAGAGAAGAAGGAAGCGGTGGTGTTTGACGAAAATTTGCAGAAGGAGGCGTTCAATGAAATTTAAGAAAACATCGAACGCAGAAGGAGGAGGGGCGTTCGATGAAATTGGAAGAATTCATCGAATGTAGAACTAGAAGTGTTCGACGAAATCAGAAGAATTCGTCGAACGCAGAAAGTGGAAGGGAGGTCGACCAACATAGAAGGGTTCATCGAATGGAGAAAGTGGAAGGGAGGTCGACAAACATGGGATAATTCGTCGAACGTTGAGCTGGAAGCATTTGACGAACTTTGAATTGAAGGCGTTCGATGAAATTGGGCCGATCGACGAATTCTGAGCTAAAAAACTACAAACCTGTAAAAGAAAGAAAACAATCAATAGTGGTATTAATATATAAAATAGGAGGTGAAAATAAAGCTTTAAAATATATAATTTATATAATTTAAACCTGTAATTATCCTAGTAGTTTAAACTACAAAACTTATTATCAAACTCCCCCAAGCTTAAGATTTGCTTGTCCTCAAGCAAAAATATAAAAACTAGCTAACATAAAAGTGACTAATCAAGAAAATTCTAATTATGCTAATATAAGTACTATGCAAAATTCTAAGTAGGGAGAAGGTGAAACGTAAACCTAAAACATTTGTTTAAACATGGTTTCAACTTTTTAAAATTTTACTAATAAAGACAATTCATCCAAGATTTTAATCGAATTCTTTAAATAAGTTAAAGCAAGGCAACAAATTAAAAAGAGAATTGAGTTGTTACTAGATTCTAAGAGGCATTTTATACCCAAATCAATCAAAAAACAAAAATCTAAATTCAAATCCAATACTTAACTAATCTACTTTTCTTCTTCACTTTAATAAAAGAAAACCTAGGAGCATGAATCAACAGGACGTATTAGGACCGAAATGTTTGGTTTAGGCATATATTTATGAATGGAATTCAAAGATAAACATGAAGGCTTATAATCACACTAAACCAAAATAAAGAGTTTCAAAATTTTCATAAATAACATATTTTTTTCTTTTTCTTTTTCTTTTCAATTTTCTTTCTTCTTTTCAAAACAAAGGCAATAAATAATTTGTCTTTTCATTTTGAAATTGGCAACAAAATCAAACATTTCTTTTTAGCATACTTTTTCTTAAATTTCTCAAAAAATCATAAAACAACCCTATCACAACATGAAATTTTATGAAACTCAAAAGGTTAGTGTGATATGATAGGTAAGAAAATTTAGCTTTGGTGAAAAATAAAATTATAAGTGGAGTTATCAAATGGAATAGGAAAAAGTCTCAAAAGCGACTAACTAGGGGAATATGTTTTGTGTTGGCGAGAAGGCTCAAAAAAAACAAAGATGGCCTACATCATTTTTATGCTCCTAAAATTTGCCTAAAGCATTAGTTTTGAACAATTTCAAAAAGTAGGTCCTAGATATTAAATAGAGACTAATGAACTTATTTTAAAAATAAGAATAATGCGATTTTAGAATCATTCACATCTACTAAACTACTCAAAGTTGACATTACAAAAATGATCCAAAAACAAAAAGTTAAATAGTAGATGAAAGATTTTTAGGACGAAAAGAAAATAAAGAACGAGAAACCATAATAGAAATGCGACTTTTATAAAAACGTTTCACGTTAACATGCTACGGTGAATTAGGAGCACAACATGGCCAATATTTTACTTGTGAAATATAATTAGAATGATCGATTAGAAAAAATATAATTAGTTAAGTCGTTATATGAAATTTTGAGAAAAACAAAACAAAAGCAAGGGGTAATATTGAAATACAAAAATTAGTTTAAACTAAACAATTAACATATATTTTTGATTTTGAATTATTCTTGTTTTTTTTGGATTTTTAAGATATTATTTTTTTTAGAGATTTTTCTTTAAGAAGAAAAAGGAGAAAGCACTAATTTTTTTTATTTTAATTGATTTTGTTTTGGGAAACAAAATAAAGAAAAGAGAAGGATGAAATCCTCCCCAAAGCTTAAAATGGACATTGTCCTCAATGGAGAAAAGAGGGGAAGGAGAGAGAAAAATTAAAACAGAAATAGAAGTATAGAATTGAAAACACGTTCTTCCGCGGATTTGTGAGTCGTGAAAGGTTGCGTGATGCCGCTCTCCCATGCTTGCGCTTTGGATCTTCATAAAATGTTTTCTTTAGACTTCGTGATGGATTCAACAGCGTTGGAGCAGGCGATCGTAGAGTCTTCAAATAAAGTGTAAAATAAAGAAAACAGAAAATTAACTTGGGTTGCCTCCCAAGAGCGCCCTTTGTTTAAAACATCATTTGAGCTCGACGCAACAAAATAATATTGTCCAACATAAAGTGTCCAATAATAATAATAATATCCAAAATAATATTTAAAGTTTTTTACAAAAATAAAAATTCTTAAGTTATCCTTAATTCAGATTTTGCAGAATAAAATTAATACAGTTTAGACTGACATTACCACAGAAAGAAAGTTTAAGAAGCTTACCATTAACTTTGAACTCACCCTTACCAGGGTATGAAATTAAAATCATTCTATAAGAAAAAACTTCTTTAACAGTAAACGACCCAGACCATCGTGACTTTAACTTGCCCAAAATAAACGTAATCGTGAATTATATAAAAGAACATGTTCGCCCGGCTTGAAGGTTTTTGGGTCCCTTGGGTGCTTGTCGTGAAATGCTTCATCCGCTCTTTATAAAATTTGTTATTTTCATATGCATAAGTGCGCCACTCGCCGAGTTCGTTAAATTGAAAATTTCTAAGGTCATTGACAGAGTGGGGATCGAAATTTAAAAACCGAAAGTCCCAAAAAGCGCAGTGTAATTCTACGGGCAAATAACACGATTTTCCGTTGACCAACCGATATGGCGTACAATCGATGGAGGTTTTGTACGCTGTACGGTAGACCCATAGAGCATAGTCTAATTTGGTTGACCAGTCTTTTCTAGAGGTAGAAACAGTCTTTTATAAAATTCTATTAAGCTATTTGTTCACTACTTCGACTTGTCCATTAGTTTGGGGGTGGTAGACAGTTGAAAGCTTATGCGTAACGGCATATTTAATAAGAATTTTTAAAAACAGCGCATTACAAAAATGTGAACCCATATGGCTAACGATGGCTCGTGGCGTACCGAATCGAGAAAATAATTTTTTCAAAAACGTAATTACGACGCGGGAGTCGTTAGTAGGAAGAGCTTGGGCTTCAACCCATCGTGAAATATAATCTACAACAACTAAAATAAACTTGTTCTCGAAGCAAGAAGGAAGAGGGCCAACAAAATCAATTCCCTAGAGGTCGAAAACTTCACACTCAAGGAAATAATTTTGCGGCATTTCATTTTTATTGGAAATATTTCCCGACCATTGGCAACTATCACACCTACTCACAAAGGCTTGCGCGTCTTAAAACAGGCTAGGCTAGTAAAAAGCCATCCAAAGCACTTTGTGGGCGGTGAGAGCAGCTTGATAGTGACCACCAGTAGGTCCTTCATGCAAATGTTTTAAAATATTTAATCCTTCTTCAAAAGTGACACATCTCTTATCACTTGGTCCACACAGACTCGAAAAATATGCGGGTCCTCCCAAAAATAGTTCATCAACTATGAAAAGAATTTCTTCTTTTGCTGAGAGGAGAACTATTTCGGGAGTACACGAGCCAATAAATAGTTGGTTATGTGTGCAAACCTAAGAGAAGGGGATGTGTTAATTTAAAGCAGCTTCTCATCGGGGAAGAAATCATTACAAGATTTTTCATCTAATTTTTCTATATACGGATTATCTAATCGTGAGAGATGGTCGACGGCCAAATTATCGGCTCCTCGCTTATCACGATTTTCTAAGTCAAACTCCTGGAGGAGTAAGACTTAGTGAATGAGGCGCGGCTTGGCATCCGTTTTAGCAAGAAGATACTTGAGGGCCGAGTGGTCCGTAAAAACGATAATTTTGGAAAGTGTAATATATGGATGGAATTTATCAAAATCAAAAACAACACCTAGGAGCTCTTTCTCGGTTGTGGTATAGTTCTCTTGTGTCGATGTAAGTGTTATACTCACGTAATAGACTGGGTGGAAGTTTTTAGATATTCGATGACCTAATACGACTCCCACTACGAAACTACTCGTAACGCACATTATCTCAAAAGGAATGTCCTACACAGGAGCTATCGTAATTGGTGCATTAATTAATATATCTTTAATTGTTTCAAAAGCAGATAGACAAAGGTCATCAAAAACAAATGGGGCGTCTTTTTCTAAGAGTTGAGTAAGGGGTTTGGTGATTTTGGAGAAATCATTTATGAAACGGCGGTAAAAGCCAGCATGACCTAGGAAACTTCTTATTGGTTTAACATTTGTCGGTGGTGGCAGCTTTTCAATTACTTCTATCTTAGCAATATCAACTTCAATTCCTTGGGCAGAAATCTTCTGACCCGAAACTAACCCTTCCCTCACCTTAAAATTACATTTTTACTAATTTACGGCGAGGTTAATTTCTTCGCATCTTTCTAAGACTTTTCCTATGTTTTCTAAACAGCTATCGAAGGCATCGCTGAACACGGAGAAATCATCAGTAAACACCTCCATTATGCTTTCTACATACTTATCAAATATAGCGAGCATAAATCACTTTAATGCAGCTAACGCATTGCACAACCCAAACGACATTTTCGGTAAGCGAAGGTGGAAAAGGGACAAGTGAACATAGTTTTATCCTAGTCCTCGGGAGAGATTGAGATTTGAAAATACCTCGAGAGGCCATCGATAAAATAGTAAAAGCTATGGCTGGATAGTCGCTCTAAGAATTTATCGATAAACGGCAAGGGAAAATGGCCCTTGCGGGTGGCATCATTTAACTTACGATAGTTAATAAACATTCGCCACACCGTGACTGTCCGTGTCAGAATTAAGTCATTATTCTCATTACTAACTACCGTTATCCCTCCCTTTTTTGGCACTACCTGAATAGGGATAACCCACTTACTATCTGAAATAGGATAGATAATTTCTGCGTATAAGAGTTTCATAATCTCGCCTTTAACTACTTCTTTCATATATGGATTTATGCGGTGCTGAGGTTGGATGTAATTTCGCGAATTATCTTCCATTTGGATTTTGTGGGTACAGAAAGATGGGCTTATGCTCTTGATAACAGAAATCTGCCAAGCAATAGCTCGATGATGTTTACGAAAACTAGAAGGAGTTATCATTTTGCACTTCAGTTAGGTAGGCAAAAACTATTACTGGTAGTTTAGAATCTTTTTCTAAGAAGGCATACTTAAGATGTTCAGTCAGTTCTTTTAATTCTAGTGTAGGGGGTTCTTCATACGATGATTTGGAAGTTCTTTCCTTTTCAAAAATAATATCTTCGTAGACTTTAACTTTATACGAAAAATTTGAAAGGGTGGAGTCCGCGACCATGGTCATTTCTTGTAGAAATTCATTTGGAAGAGTTGAAGAAAAAAAAACAGAAATCTCACTTTCACTTTCAAAAAGGTTGTAAGAAGATTCTTCACCTAAGGTTCGGGAGGTGGCAAGGATAGAGAAAGTTACTTCATCATCGCCTACTTGAAGAAAGAGATTGCCATTACTTACGTTAATGATAGCTCGGGAGGTGGCAAGGAAGGGTTGTCCAAGCATCAGGGGAACCTCGACATCTTCTTCGATGTCCAATATGTTGAAATCCACCGGGAAGATGAATTTGTCAACTTTGACTAGAACATCCTCCACTATTCATAACAGGTATTTAACGGATCTAGCAGCGAGGTGGATACTCATACGTGTGGGGTTGAGGCTACCAATTCCTAAGTTCTTGAATAACAAAAGGAAATTAGGTTGATACTCGCACCTAAGTCGGCTAATGCGTGCTTGACAAAAAGATCACCAAAGACAAAGAATAGAAAAACTACCTGAATCACTGATCTTCCGTGGCAAATTGTTTGTCAAGACCATAAAGCACTCGACATTTAGTGTGACATGTGATAAGTTTTATAACTTCTTTTTATTTGTCAAGAGGTCCTATTAGTACTTAGTGTACTTCGAAATCTGGGAGATTGCTTCATGGAAGGGTAGATTTATGTGGATTTGGTTAAATATTTCTAGGAAGCGGGAGTATTGATCATCCTTACATTGCTTATTAAGTTCGGAAGGGTATGGTGGAGTTGGATCATTTTTAAAGATGGGTGGTGGAGTGAGATCTTTCTCCACAACAGAGAGAGGGGTGATAACTTTTTTTTCAACAGAGGGTGGAATTTTTAAAATGGTGGCGGAGCTTGCCTCGAACTCTTCGCTGACCATACCAGAAACTTGCTTACCACTCCGCATAGTTATATCTTAAGCTTGCTCTCTCGGGTTGGGCTCGATATTCGCAGGAAGATACCATGCGGGTCGCTCAGATATAACCTTACCTAGTTGTCATACTTGATTCTCTAGACTTTTAACGGTTCCTGCTAGGCTTCTTATAGTCGCGTCATTAACATTCATATATTTTGAAATCATTTCCTCCAAGCTTGGAGGTTTTTGATAATTTTGAAGAGGTGGAGGTGGTGTAGAAAAATCATTTTGTGGTGGCAGGCACATCAAATTCGAAGGGTTACTTCACGAAAAATTAGGGTGGTTTCGTAAAGCGAGATTATAATTATTCAAAAAAGTAGAGCCCGACGCTGGAAAACTAACAGCAGAAAAATTATGAAAAGTGTTTCTCGACATATTATTAACATAATCTAATTGTTCGGGGGCAGTAGTTTTAGATTCCCATACCTGAGGGGCGGAGACAGCAGTCATCTCTGTTATCTTCTTGATTAAATTTCCACTTACAGTGCTAGCTGGCAGACGATGTCCACTTTAAATATACCTTCAGGCTTGTTTAGGCGGTACCTAGGCATATTCCACTGATATGTGTTCATAGTAATGTCCTTGAAAAGCTCAAGAGCTGCTTTCGGGTTTTGTTGTTTAAAGTACCACCGAAAGCTGCGTCTATCATTTGCTTTGTATTTTGATTTAGCCCGTTATAAAACGTCTGCACTTGCAACCATACAGGCAGCGCATGATGGGGGCATCATCTTAAGAGTTCTTTAAATCTTTCCCAAGTTTCATACAAAGTTTCATAATCTATTTTTCCAAAGGCAGAAATATCATTCCTAAGTTTTGCGGTTTTAGCTGGTGTAAAATAGTTCGCCAGAAATTTTCCAGTTAGTTGATCCCAGGTGGTGATGCTGTTTTTTGGTAGAGTGTTCAGCCATTGCTTAGCCTTGGTTCTTAGGGAGAAAAGGAGGAGTTTAGTCAAATAACATCATTTGTAGAACATTGATTTTAAAGGTGTTACAAATCTCAAGAAAGCTAGCTATATGCGTGTTCGGATCTTCATCTTGAAGTCCGTCATATTACACATAATGTTGCACCTTGTGAATTATGCTATGCTTAAGTTCAAAATTATTATTAGCTATTGCAGGGCGAACTACTCTTGATTTTGTAACCTCTAGATTCGGCCGTACATAATAGGACATAGGCCTATATAGGGCTTCCTCTACGATGGGCTCTTCCATTCTTAGTATAGAAAATTACTCAGAATCCTCAATCGATATTTGGAGAGTAGGGCCTTGAAATCGCGATCTTCTCTGAAGAGTATGCTAATTTTGTGGTCCAAGTCCAAAAGATCCGACGAATTTCTTCGGGTCATGCTCTAGAAGAAGAGAAGAAAAGAAAGAGAAAAAAATAAACTGGAAAAAGAGTTACTATTTTTTGAAATAGATTTTTGTACCGTTTTAACTCCTGAAATTCCCAAGGGCTACCCGATAAAGGGTTTGCAAGGTAATAGACAAGATAGTGGTATTTAAGCCATATTGCCCTTTTCGAGAGAGTTAGGAGGTGATGAAAAATTGTGATGCGGGTTTCTATTAAGAGCGATAATATGTTTTTGAATTTTTATTTTTTAAGAAAGAGGGAGAGAAAGAGAAATGATAAGAGTAATAGGTTCGTGATTTTGAATTATCAACAAAAGTTGCTCCCTAGCAACAACGCAAAAAATTTGAAGGAGATCCTAATTGTGAAGAGAAAAAATAGCCGAACTACAAATCAAGATAAAGCAAGTATACCTATAAAAGTGTAGCTAGGGGACACAAGTGTTGTATTTAAATCCGGTTACTCATACGAAGACTATTTTCTTAACGAAGAAACTTTTAGGGTTGGTAACTAAATAAAAAGAATAGAATACTTGCATAAAGAATAGCACTTTCACTTAATCAAAGAGACCATAACTAGCGATTAAAATTAGGGGTTAAACAATGATAAAGAAAAGCACTCGATCGGGAATCACCTCGGCCTAAGTTGATCAAAAATGCGATAATAAACCCTAACTTAATAAGGCAAAGGACCTTGACCGTGGAGGTTCCTAAAGCATGAACACGCTTCTTTCAAAGACGTTCCCACATGAGTTAAGGAAGGTCCGACCGAACTCTCGTCCAAATCGGAGGCTTAAAGCTCTCTTTATGCTGTGAACCTCGCTATTGGATTTCACTCCAATCCGGGAGATTTAACGTCTGCCTCTCTCGAGGGGTGCGTGCAACTCTCTTTACTCTTGAGTGTTCACTCCAAACTATGAGCCTCTCGGCTAGCTAAAAGTGGAAACAAAGATGGAAAATATACATCGATGATATATCTCCAAACACGATTAATCAAGAGTAATTCAAGGTCTAAACCTTACAAAAGAAAAGTAAACTAGAGCATCAAAACTTAATCAACTCGAACCATGGATCATAAAAATCGAGTACAAGTAGGATTAGTTACTCATAGTGAAGTGGAGGAAGAGAGATGAGTAGGAGTGACAGAAAAAAAAATAGAGACAAATAAAAGTAAACAGATTTTATATTAGTCAAGCAGAGAGCTTAAAACTTGAAATATAAAAACTATTACACTTGCAAGAAATGGAAAACTAAGATAGCACTAAAATTAAACTACTAAAGAAATTTCAAAAACTATTACAGAAGCAGTAATACTGAAACTAAAACTAAGAAAAACTGAAATGAGAAAAGAAGAGAGGAAGACACTAAGGAAAAACTGAAAATGGAAGCACTTCCCCTCCCCAAAGTTCTCTCTTTCAAACACAAGGGGCGGGGCTCTATTTGTTGATTCTTCAAAGAGCAGGACATGCCCAGGCTATTATCATGAATGGGGGTTGACCTCAGTATGAAATCTGGAGGATAATGATGATTGCCTCGGTACGGGTGACGTCCATTTATGGCGACATCAGGCTTTTATGGGAAAACAGGACTTTTCTCTGGTAGAGGGGAATGGTTGACGAAAGAAGGAGAGAGGGCTCGACGAAATCAGAGGAGAAGGAGGGAGATCTCAACAAACGGAGAAAATATAAGGTGGTGTGTTCGACAAAAATTGAGAAGAAGGAAGTGGTGGCATTCGACAAAATTTGTAGAAGGAGGCGTTTAACGAAATTGGAAGAAAACGTCGAATGCAGAAGGGGAGGGGGCATTCGACGAAATTTGAAGAATTCATCGAACGCAGAACTGGAAGCGTTAGACGAAATAAGAAGAATTCGTCGAACGGAGAAAGTGGAAGGGAGGTCGACGAACATAGAAGGGTTTGTTGAACGGAGAAAGTGGAAGGGAGGTCGACGAACATGGGAGAATTTGTCAAACGCAGAGCTGGAAGCGTTCGACAAACTTTGAACTGAAGGCGTTCAACGAAATTGGGCTGATCGACGAATTCTGAGCTAAAAAACTACAAACCTGGAAAAGAAAGAAAACAATCATTAGTGGTATTAATATATACATAGGAGGTTTAAATAAAGCTTTAAAAGATATGATTTACATAATAAAAAGCTATAATTACCCGAGTAGTTTAAACTACAAAACGTATTATTAGTAAACTCATGCAAGTAGTTATCCACACTACCCTCGGCCCTAGTCAAATGTTAAAACTCATTTTCCATGGCAATCCGCAGCAACGACCGCAGATGCTTTGCCAAGAACAATCTCGAAAACTAATCCCACGAGATATCCGATAGTCAACTGCCCGTGAAGTGGTGTAACACCAACTCATCCCCCAAAGCCGAGCATCTCCTTCCAAAAGGAAAGTGGCCAAGGTTACCTTCTATCCCTCCTCTGTCTATATCGCCGTCAAAATCCTCTTGACGCGTGAAAGCCATCCCTCTGCCTGTGTTGGGGATCCTTCACCCGTAAACGTAGGAGGAATAAATCTCATGAAGTGCTTCAGCTGCCATTCAGTCGCTCTCTTAGCAACCAAAGCCTTAGCAGACACTTGCCTAGCAGCTATAGGCTCAGCTACACCACCATGTACTGGCACCATCGCAAGTCGCACCTACCTAGTTAGCTGTGCATTAATTATTATAAACACTACCTTAGCAAGTAAGCGTGCTGTTTCTGCAAAAGGAGGAGGTGTGGGCACATTAGTTAGTGTCGCACTCTCAACAGAATGTTGCAGGTCAGACTGCCCCGTACCACTTCAAGTCACCTATAAGTGTAAAATACACAATTTAGCGACCACATACAAGACACATCAAGACTAATAGGAACACGTAGGTTCCTCACACTTGTGTATTTTCATTCCTAAGGTGACATTCTTGATTTCATTTTGTTATAATGGTTAGCATATACACGTGTGCACAACCCCTCAAAAGAATTCGACCATGAATTTGTAGAAGGAAGACTGAGACAAGCTAATACCAAAATTGTTGGGAACTAAACTAAAGTTCAGTACGACCTTTCATCCGAAAATGGATGGTCAAACCGAGAGGACTAATAGGATAATGGAGGATATGATATGTATGTGCGCCTTAGATTTCGTGAAGAGGTGGGTGGACCATCTTTATATGATTGAATTCTCCTATAATAATAGCTATCAAGCTAGTATTCAGATGACATCCTTCGAAGATTTATACGGTAATAGGTGTCATACTCCTTTAGCTTGGGCGAAAAACTCCCTCTACGGAAGCGTGGTGGGCCCATAACCAACAGGTAGGAGGATCGAAACCTCCCATTGAGGAAGCGTGGCGGGCCCATGACCCACAGGTCGGAGGATTGAATCCTCACTCTAGTCACAAAATAATTAACACCTTCGTCTATCACAAGAAATATATAACAGAGGGTCCGGCCGGTACCCACACAATATTCCACAGATAGTCAACGAGGTTACAAGTTAATATCAAAAGACCAATCGAATCCTAACTTGGAGCATTCGAGCAGAAGCTTCAAGGTTACCTGAACTAAAATCATGTTAATGTCGACTATTAAACAAATCAGGAATGTTTTACAAAATACACAAAAGTCATGGCCTTAAGCCTTACAAATGTTCTTCCCAAAAAGAGTGATTTACCAACATCAGGGCGTAGGCCGATCACACATGAAAACACTAAAAAACCATTGTTTGGCCTTCGAGGGCTGGCATAGCATCAAACGGCCGCAACTCGCTATTTGTCGCTTGGCTCTCCAACACCTGCACAGGGACAATCCACCACAAGGATGACAAACAAGGCAACGGTCAGCTTTAGCTGACCAATTTATAACGACCCCACCCCTCACTTGGGGCGGCAGTTCTCCTACCCTATAGCAGCATCATAAATATCTTTTGGCAAATAACAGCATGCACGTAAGAACTATTCGCCACAGACGCAGACTCGATCGGCCACATGCCCCGTGCACTCAGGGCACATTCTCGATGTACTGGGCTTCCCGGGTCCCTTCACCATCCATAGTTCCAGACTTGATGGTATACTTGAGAATTCTTGTAACACCCCCATCCGTCACATGGAATGTAATAGAAGGTCCGGTAGGGGCCCCATGCCATATTCCACGGACAGTCAGTGGAGTTACATATTAATACCAACCTACTATTATAGAATCTCGAATCCTAACACAAAGCATTCTAGGGGAAGCTTTTATAATAAGTTGAATGAACCCATTAATAAACATGAATGTCCACTATAGTCAACAACAAGAATGAAAGAAATATACACAAAAGTCTTGGCATTAAGGCCTTACAATAGTTTTCTTAAAATGATAAGTATTTTACATACTTTGGCATGCAGGCCAGCCACACATGAAACTTGTAAAAGAAAATACTTCTCTTTGGCCTTCAAGGACCAGCACTGCAACAAGGGCTTCAACCCGCTACTTCACACATTGCTTACCCGTCCTTGTATAAGAACAATCCACTGAACGGTGGAAAAACAATGCAACGGTCAGCTAATGCTGAACAAATTATAACGACCCCACCCCTTACTCGGGGAGGTGGTGCTCCTTCACTGCAATATATTAGCAAAATCAAACATAGCAATGAAAGAGCAATTTAAGCACACTTCACCATTGGCGTAGGCATGAACGACCACACACCCCGTGCTCTCAGGGAACATCCTCAGCGTCCGAAAAAAATCCAGGGAATCACCACCGTTCACAAGACCTCAACAAACATGAGCATTAAGGTAGTCTTTATGGCCTACTCAAGGCCTAAGACCCATAGCTATAGAAGAGACAGGTAACACTACCCATGAAAGCTCGACATAGCTACTAGGTAGGTTTGGACCTTTTCGGTTGCTCACATCGCCGGGTGCAAAAAGCAATGACATGGGTCGGCCTCCCCTTCCCATTTCTCCAGACATTAGATAACCATGTTATGTTATACGGATGGCTCTCAGGCCACAAACACATGCCTCAAACAATGGCCCCAGGTCTCCATAACACAGGCCTCAAACAAAGCTCTCAATGAGCTACCGCGGGCAGTAGTACTACCACTGCACTATACCTGGCAGAAATGTGATTCTACCAAGTTTTCCGAGTGCTCCTTAGAGTTAGTCTCCAATGTTTCCTGCTGCAATGTACCTCGTAGAAACCTGAAAAACAAACATCTTGGAGTCTTCTCCGGCAATAACACGCATAATGAAAAACATTACCAATCCAGACCATCCTATACGGATGGGCTTCACACACCGTGCCTATGTTCATACTTCGATTCCGAACTCTAAATGCAAAACTATGGGGATACTCTGTATCTACCTGAAGGAAGGCCTCACTCTCACCGCACACTCGCGAGAGAGAGTTTCCTGTGCAAAAGGAAGAGTTCTTCACATGTCTAAGTATATAATCGTTACCCTTTGATCTCTCTTTGGTGCCATGCCGAAGATTTAGATAGATGAACGCGACCATAATGATCATGCCTCCATAGATCCGGACTCGTCTTGAGAATCAGAGCTTCGAAACTTCAACAATAGCGATATCTCCTTCCTCTTCTTCCTTCTTCACTCTATCTTCTCTCTAACACTTATAAAGAGAAGATCTAAAGGAAAAGTGAGATGGAACCCTACTCAATCAACCATATACCTGCAGGGTCAACCTCTAGCCATCGAATCCCTAAATAAAACCAGCAAACGGTAAAGATTCTATCTATAATTCAGTTTATGAGCGCTACCGCCGCGCAATAATAAGTTATCACCGTGTGGTACCTCAATAATTTAGCTTCTTAAGGACACCAACACTCAAAACTTGAATCGGGCATTGAAACGTATACGCTCCATAACTTCTCTTCTACCACTCAGCGATAAGGCTAACGCCGCGCGGTAGCCACCCGAGAACTTCATCAATTAAATTGACCCATCTATAGTCAGCAGTAACCATAACGTCGGGCGATATCTTCCCGAGAGCTCTTATAGTTTAATTCCCCAGCTACCGCCGCGCAGTAACTAGCTACTACCAGGCGATAACCTTCAGAGAACTATTTCCTGCCTTAAGGAATTTGGGGCGTTACAAATCTCTCCCACTCAAAGAAATTTTTTCCTGAAATTTGATGTTACAGGAAAATAAAAAAAGAAAACAGTACAACTGATTACCTCTACGAAAAAGCTCAGGGAAGACCTCCCTCATTGTTTGCTCATGCTCCCAAAATAGCTCTTCTCGGCCATAGTTGTCCCATAGGATCTTGACCATTTTAATGGATTTGTTTCGCAGCTGCTTGACCTCTACGTCCTTGATCTGAATGGGCTTAACCTTCGTCATCAACCCACTGCCGATCGGCATTTGATTCACATCAATCACTTGAATAGGCTCTTGAATTGCCTTCCGCAGCACTGAGATGTTAAATACATCATGCAAACCGCTCAACTACACCAAAAGTGCCAAACAATAGACAACATAACCAATACGCTCTAAGATCTCAAATGGCCCAACATACCTCTGACTAAGCATCTTTAAGTGTCGAATCCTTGATACGCCTTTAAACGGTTTTATCTTGAGGAATACCCGATCGCCCACTGCAAACTCCACGTTTTGATGCTTGGCATTGTAGTACTTGGCCTGCCTATCTTGAGCAATAAGTAGCCGTTCTCGAATCAATCGTATCGTTGAAGTAGCATCTTCAACATCCCTTCGCTTGTAGAGCTTCGATTCTCCCATTTCTACCCAAGAAAATAGAGTACGACACCTCCTACCATATAGAGCCTCAAAAGGCACCATCTGAATGCTGGCTTAGTAGCTGTTACTGTATGCAAACTAAATCATAAAAATATGGTCCTCCCACCATTTCCAAAAATCCAAAGCACACATACAAAACATATCTTCCATTGTCTTGTTCACCCTTTCAGTCTAACCATCCGTCTGTGGGTGAAAAGTCGTGCTGAAGTTCAACATGGTACCCAACAACTAATGACTGAGCCTGCAATCGTTGGATGTGAACTGACACTCTCGATCACTAACGATGCTCTGGGGTACGCCGTGCAAATGGACTATGCTGTCCACATAACGTTTTTCTAGTTTCTCCACTAAATCATCCTTCCTATTAGGTATGAAGTGTGACACCTTTATTAAACAATCAATGATCAACAAAATGGCTTCGTTCCCCTTGTGCGATCTCGGCAAACCATGCATGAAATCCATTGAGACGTCATAAAATTTCCACTCCGGTATAGGCAAGGGTTCTAGGAATTCGCTAGGATTCTTAGAACTCCGCCTTCACAGAGGCGCACGTTTGAC
>CM077092.1:79088522-79270762 GCA_039513925.1 Platanthera zijinensis
CTAAAAAGGCCCTAATGCATGTTATGAGCGGCGTACACATGAAAATGTTATGCATCCCATAATACATAACATTTCCATGCAACGAAAAAGAAAACGTGCTAGCCGCATTCATGTGGTGAGGTTATGCATCCCATACATACAACATAACCCTCACATGTTGCCTCCTATGATGGATCCATATACAAACACATATTATGCATCCCATACTACATAATATACCTCGTATACTTCATGTCATGTTATGAGTGTAGTGTTCGTGCTTCAGCCAAGACGTGCTGATGACATATCGGTGTGTGTATGATATGACTCTAAACACCTAATACTTACAGGGAAAGGTTGCTCGACAATTTGTCAAGCAACCTCCCTCTGATACCAACTGTCACAACCCGCTTTTTCTCTGAATTTAAATGTTTATCAGAGTACAAGAAAACGCGTGTCGTGATGCCACGTCGAGCAGGGGATAACTGCCGACGCTCAGGCGAATCACTAACTACCCTCTTTATGAAAAATTCATGAGTTTATTAATTGGAAAATCGGTTATATTTTTAAGGCCGTATCCCTCGGCACTGTGGATCATCTAGTCCACAGTTCAAACTATACTTATACGTAGCGGAAAATACTTTGTTTAATTGGCTTTTTGACATCCTAAGAGAGATCGCATAAGTGTCCCCAGGGGACATCTTATACTATGCAAGAACCTAGATTTAATTTATATATATATATATATATAAAATGACCTTTTTACGTTGCATTGAAAGTAGTGTATGAGTTTTGTAAAACATGCAGATCATGAGCTATATATACTTAATAGTGTTTTTAGGGTTTAAAAGTAACTAGCATCCTAACATAAATCATCCCAAGAGCAAGTTTAATATATCCGAAAGCAGTAAAACTAACAGTGTAAGCAAGTGCAAAGTATCTAAAAGAGAAACCACCAGTGGGCGTCAACATCTGACACGAACCCACTGATGAGTAGGTATGTCTATACTACAAGTCTAAAGAAAACTACCTCCCAAACAAGAGGAACTGAGAACCACAGTAGCAGCTGAAATGCTAGAAAATCTCCAGGAACAAACTAGCCGCACAGTCGGCTAAATACCTGTACCTGAGGTATTCAGAAAAAGAACACCTCAGCAAAGCAACTATCAAAAGGAAAAGCAAAGATGCAATAGATTCAAACAGGAATTAAGATCAGGTAAGGACAAGTAGAAATGAAGTAAACAAGTGCAGGAAAAGTGAGGTAAGAAAAACAGGTAAGAAAAAATACTCATCAAAAGTGAGTAAAAAGGGGTGCACTAGGTGCACGAATGAAGCCAAGCTCCAAGAATCTCTGCAAGAAGGATTAGAACAAAAACAATAACATCCTAACATATGGCTAGAGCGGAAAGAATCACCTAGTACTGGAGGTGGACAAATTCAGTAACAAGAGCCTAGGCTGGTGGCAACATGTCCAACCAAGTCTATCAGGCCTAAATATCTCCAAGGTGCTGTGGTGGTGGCATCAGTCCAACTCAACCAAACAGCCCAGAATGTCTTAACAAGACAAGAAGTAAAACCAGGGTGGCGGTACCGGCCCGACCCACCTCAAAACAACATCCTACTCCAGTACTAAGTGACTCGGGAAAACCCTGGCTGGTGGTTCCATGTACCACCAAGAAGTCACACTGAACCCTAAACAATCTAGAGCAACCCACCTAAGAGTCTTATATGTCGGCGGACTAAACATCGAGTTTGTCCAAGCAAGCAGTTTGACACAAATAAATTGAAAGTGATACGATACTAAATTTATATAGGTAGTTTGATACTAAACGATTACCAATAACGCGATATTAAATATAACAAAGTAGCTTGATCTCCAACTAAACCTATACAGCTAGCTTGGTACAAAACCCTAATAATTAACTTGATACAAACCATAAACAATTAACTTGGGTGGTTTGATACCAAACATAAGCAAGGGACTTGACACTAATTGCAAACAAGAGGCTTGAAACACACAAAAAATGAAAACTACACACACACAAAAGAAAATGACAAGGGGGTTTGGGTGGTTTTGATACAATCCGAATTCCGGGCAATTACGGAGCAAGCTATATCATGTTCTTGAAATTAATAATAACCACCATAGCAAAGATTTGCACCCAAGAAAAAACGCATCCAATGAAAAAAATCTCAAGAACTAAACAAGCTTAACACAAAGGGCTCTCGAGTTAAACCCGATCGGGGCAATATTCATAACAAACGGAACACTTGCCTAATAGAACCTCTGGTTTGAAGCAACGGCAATAACAATCGGGGCAAAATAACGAATTAATTGATATGCAGTAATAAACAAGGGGGGTAACATAATAATGACAATATAAAAGAGAAGATGAAAGGCTTTGTACCAATTTTAAGATCATAATCAAGTCCAAGAACCACCAACCAAATCTTCAGGAATCAAACAACCAAGACTATTCATGAAAAAAGAAATTTACTTTGGCAAGTGGATACTTGCCTTGGCTTTTGAAGGAATTTGGCCAACAATGCCCTTCCTAACAGGAAGAGATCACAGCACAACCTATAAAAAGGAAAAAACCTGGGAAGAAATACTCGATCAAAGCACGAAGATAACAAGAACTCTCAACACTCGATCGGAAAAGAAGATGGTGAAATCCCAAAATGGTTACCTCGAAACGAAGATTACGGATAGGGGAGTTCAGATCTGGCCTCGGAAGGAGATTTCAAGGCGGAAAAGGGCGGGAGATCGGCGGTCGGAGCAGGGCTGGCGTCCGCCTTTCTCTTCCGCGAACAGGAGCCGCTCGGCCCTTTTTTTTTCTTTAGCGCTGGGCGGCTGAATGGGGGGGGGGGAGAATGAAAACCTAATACTAACTATATTATAAAATAATCTAATATAATATATCACAAACCATATATATAACATAAAACCTACGTATACTATAACTTATGATCCTAAAATTTACAACTTAAATTATAATACAACTTATGTTAAATTATAATATAACTGAATCTAACTCCTAACTTAATCTAACACACGGCAGCCCACTCCCCCTCAAGAAACCCCCCCCAAAAAAAATAAAATAAAAACAAACCTATTACCTCAACTTAAACCATATTTACCCCCTACACTAGCTACGCGCATAAATTAATGCCCAAAAGGACACGCGCACGAAATCTATAAGCGGCGTACACGCACGTGCACGTGCGCATTTACGCACTGGCACGCCCAAGTCACTAAACCGACCAAACGTGGAGCGCAAGCATACATTTATAAATAGTAATAAAAAAACAAATGACCCGTCATGTAACGGTCCAGGCCCGCCAACCCGCGGGACCCAGCTGGCACCGTCGGCCCACCAGTAGTCCAACCCGGGCCCACTACTGGCAGTAAGCCTATCACATTCAAGCCTGCAGGCCAATGCACCCCAACCCCTCTCCATCCAGGCGGGTTGTTGTTGGCCGTAGCCCCCCTTAGATGAGTCAAACTCGATAGTCAAGCCCGCACTACGGGGACTTCCCAGGAGGTCACCCATCCCAGTACTACTCCAGCCCGAGCACGCTTAACTATGAAGTTCTTTCAACCTTCATCACCAATTGAGCTGTATCTTAAAGAAAACCCGGTCTCCTACATGGAACTCTACTTGGCGATGCCTCGCATCGTAGTATTTCGCCTGTCTGCTCTGGGCTTCCAACATCCTGTCTCGGATCAATCTAATCTGAGCATCTGTATCTCCCACAAACTCCGAGCCCAGTGCCTGCGGATCCTCGTCCTGAACCCATGATAGTGGGGTTCTGCACCTCCTTCCGTACAATGCTTCGTATGGAGCCATGCCTATGCTGGACTGATGAGCGTTGTTGTATGAAAACTCGACCAGTGGTAACAATCTCTCCCAAGGCTCGCCACGGTCCAAAATACATAGTCGCAACAGATCCTCCAGTGTACGGTTAGTGCGCTCTGTCTGTCCGTCGGTCTGAGGGTGAAAGGCGGTGCTGAATGTCAATCGAGAACCCAGATGGGCCTGGACTGACCTCCATTCCCTGGATGTAAACCGCCCATCCCGATCCGAAACGATAGTCTTGGGCACCCCATGATAACGCACAAACTGCTCAATGAACCTCCGTACTAATACACTGACCGGTGTGTCCTTTGCCACTGGGATGAATCTGGCCACCTTTGTCAGCCTGTCCACTATCACCCAGATCGAGTCGTTCCCTGCACGGGATCTAGGTAGCCCATGTATGAAGTCCATGGCTATATCCTCAAACTTCCATTCCGGCACCGAAAGCGGCTGTAGCAGGCCTGCCGGGTTCCTACACTCCGCCTTCACGAGCTGGCAGACCTCACAATGCGTCACAAAATACGTAATATCTTTCTTCATACCCGGCCAGTACATCGTCCTCTTTAAATCCTTTGCCATCTTGGTGATCCCCGGGTGTACCGAATATCGGCTGCAATGAGCTTCCGTCAAATTATCCTCCCGGATCCGTCCTCCTGCTGGTATGTAGACTCTGCCCCGGAAACACAGGAGCCCATCCCTCAAAGAGTAATCCTCTATCGTGCCTTCCTCCAAGGCTCGGAATATCGGCTCAGCTCTCTCGTCCCGCATCTACCCATCTCTGATGCGGTCTCGAATGTCATCAGTAGTAGCCATCGACCCCAGGTACTCCATGTACAGCTCCGGGTCATCCTCAGACACTAGCGAAATCTGCATCTCCTCGAATGATCTAATCAACTCCAAAGCCATCAGCTGCGGGCCTACTCCAGTCGTACTCGCTCTCCGGCTCAGAGCATCCGCAACCACGTTCGCCTTCCCCGGATGATAGTGCATGGTATACTAGTAGTCCGAAAGAAACTCCACCCAGCGTATCTGCCTGATGTTTAACTCCTTCTGGGTGTCGACGTACTTCAGATTCTTGTGGTCGGAGAAGATATCACAATGTACCCCGTAGAGATAGTGTCGCCAGATCTTAAGAGCAAAAATGACTGCCCCCATCTCCAAATCGTGCACGGGGTAGTTCTGCTCGTGCTGCTTCAACTGACGGGAGGCATAGGCTATTACGTGCCCATTCTGCATAAGGACGGCACCCATCCCCTGATAGGAAGCATCTGTATATACCTGGAATCCCTCCCTCCATGATGGAAGAGCAAGGATGGGGGCCGAGGTGAGACGATCCTTCAGCTCCTGGAAGGCAGATTCGCATCGCGGCGTCCAAATAAAAGGGGACTCCTTCTTCGTCAGAGACGTAAGAGGGAGGGCAATCTGAGAGAACCCCTTTACGAACTTCCGGTAGTAACCGGCAAGTCCCAAGAAACTTCGAACATCCGTGGCCGACTTTAGTGGTGGCCAATCCCGTACTGCCTGGATCTTTGCCGGATCCACTGTCAGACCTGCTCCACTGATGACATGGCCCAGAAAGGCCACCTCCTTTAGCTAGAACTGGCACTTGCTGTACTTGGCATACATCTCGTGCTCACGCAGCTTCTCCAAGGTCAAAGCTAGATGTCTCGCGTGCTCCTCCTCCGTCCTTGAATAGATGAGGATGTCATCGATGAATACAATGACGAAGACATCCAGATACTCCTCGAACACTCGATTCATCAAAGTCATGAATGCGGAGGGTGCATTCGTGAGCCCGAACGGCATCACGGTAAACTCATACAAGCCATATTTGCTACTGAAGGCCATCTTTGGGATGTCCTCCTCCCGAATACGAAGCTGGTAGTATCCTGACCTCAGATCCAGCTTTGAGAACCAATGAGCTCCCTCCAGCTGGTCAAATAGCTCGTCTATCCGTGGTAAGGGTTAAGTATTCCGGACTGTCAACCTGTTCAGAGCCCGGTAATCGATGCACAGTCGAAGGGTCCCGTCCTTCTTCTTAACGAATAGCACCGGAGCTCCCCATGGTGAAGAGCTAGGCCGAACGAACCCGGCCTCCACTAACTCCTGAAGCTGGCTCCGGAATTCCACCAACTCCTTTGGGGCCATTCGATAGGGATCTCTGGATACCGGCTTAGCCCCCGGTACGAGCTGAATCTGAAAGTCCTTCTCTCGGTGCGGGGGTAACCCTGGTAGCTTCTCTGGAAACACGTCGGCGAAGTCCCGCACCACTGGAATATCCGCAATGGAGTCCTTGGCTACGACAGCCTCAAAGAGGACCTGATAAACCTCTTCCCCCTGTAGGTGGGCCTTAACGGCCTGCATAGACGATAGTAAGGTACGGGGTGCTGGTATAATACCTTCGATGATGATGAAGGAGTCGCCGTGCCTCACAGTGATCCTCTTCGCCACGCAATCGATCTGGGCATGGTTCCAGTACAGCCAGGTCATGCCCAGAATCAGATCATAATCTGGCATCCTCAAAACCGTCGCTGGTGCCTCAAACGCCTTTCCGCCGATCCTCGCTTCCATATCACAATGAGTAGAGGTCAATATCTCTGATCCATCGGGTAGGCGCACCCTCAGCATCTTCTCGGTGCTTAGTTCCACTCCTGCCAGTCCTTTCACGAAATCCTCCGACACGAATGATTGTGACGCACCAGTGTCAAAGAGGGTGTGAGCGGGCTTGCCGCTAACGAAGCCTATGCCTGGGGTTATTAAGTGTCTTAGTATTCTTGTTGCAGTTTATCTTCTCTTAATTTCTAACCAGGTTACGTCTAAAATAGTAGTTTATATGAAGAAAATTTACAGGTAGTGCCATACCTGTGATAACCTGCTCCGAGTTCCGGGGCTGTGTCAGGTCTAGAGCATACACCTGCTCTCTCTGGCCTGCGGCCTCGATCCTGAAATCCCCGTCCTCGGTCCTGTCCTCGTCCGCCAAACTGTCGGGGAGGTGGAGCGCCCTGATGTGCTGGTGGGGGTGCTCGCCTCACAGGGCAGTTCCTCTTGATATGCCCCGGCTGGTTGCACTGATAGCATACCGGTGGCTGCTCTGCTGTCCTGGGCATTTCCAGCATCTGTATAGGTTGGGGAGCCAATACCCCCTGACTCCTCTGCTCCTGTCCAAACTCTTGACGAGGCTGATCCCCGTTCCTTCTCTCTCCAATAACCTGGCCTCGAGGACGGTCTCTACGTCCTCCAATCACTGTATCATCAGCCGGTCTCTTCCGGCTCTTCACTGTAAGCTGATCCGCCTCTCTCTTCTTAGCCATCTCCAGAATCCTGGCCAGACTCCCCTCTGAGACGAAAAGGAGGGCCTGCCTCATGTCATCCTGCAGCCCCTTATAAAACCTCCGGGCGTAGCCAGCATCGTCTAACTGGTAAGCGTCTGCATAACGGGCCAGGTGAGTGAACTCCTGGTAGTACTCCACCATAGTCCTGTTCCCCAGCCTCAACCGCAGGAACCTATCCTCCAGGTCATCTCTCGCCGACTGAGGTACAAAATGTCCCAAGAGCGCTGCTCTGAACTCCTCCCAAGTAATATCAGCACAGTCCATCCCTGCAAAGGTGGTGTCCAGCTGAGATTTCCACCATCTCTTTTCGTGTGACTCTAAGCAGGAGACTGTCAAAGCGACTGCCTCCTCCGTGGGGCATCGAATCCCTGCCAGCATCTCGTAAATGGTGTCCAACCACTCCTCCGTACGTACTGCAGACTCCGTCCCCTGGTAGGATGGAGGGGAAAGTCCTCGGAAGACCGTCATCCAATTGGCCCCGGGGTTTGGCTGTGGGGCCGGGGCTTGCTGAGCTCTGAAGGCCTCCAGGATGGCCGTTAGTGTTTGCCCCATCTCTGTCTGCTGGAACGGAACTGGTGCTGGCGGAGTCGGGACCACATTTGGAGCCTGAGGTGTCCCCTACTGCGATGTAGGGTTCGTCGCAGGCTACAAGCAAAAATTCCATTTGTTAGAGAGCGAATGAATGGAATTTAAGAAGAGTTATGATGGACTTTCACATGTGATTTCCCTTATGGGCACACCACTGCTTCCGCTCCTAGTTTGTCCGCAAACTAAGCTCGCGCGGTGGTGACCCAAGATTTTGTGGACTACTTCTCTTCGATCGAGGTTTTGCTCTGATACCACTTGTAAGACCCCCTTTTTTTTTCTTTTTCAACCACCGGGGTCTTAGCCCAGAATTGCCGCTTTGCGGTGACACCGACTCACGGGAAGGAAACCACTACAAAACGCCAATTCTGCTGGCCCTTTTCGATCACATGAGAGAGAAGCATTCGTACAAAAGTGTAAACAAGTCCACAGAAACATGTAAATAAAAGTGAAATCATAACCCATCCATCAATAGTAATAATAGGAAAAATAGATAAATGGGCTCGAGCCCAGTACATCAGAGTCCTCACTACAAGTCACTCATCGCGGAAGCTAGGAAAATACTAATCACTCACGGAGCTGGTCGCAGGTGCACCGGTGCTAGACTGTCCCACCTCCATGCGCACCGTACTCCGCTGGTGCTGGTCCCTGTCTCCCATCCGGAGCTCCTGTAATGTTTGGTTCGAAAACCATTAGTCATAAAGACTAAGCCCTATCATCCCCTACCCCTCCCACCACGGCCCCTAAGCACCGGGCGGAGAGGAAGGAAAGGGAAGCTACAAAAGTGGAGAATAAACAAGCAGGTGACGGTGGACCTAACTAGCAAGTTATAATAGGTGAACGGTGTAAATGTTATAATAGGTAGACCAACTAATAAATAGCAAATTGTATAAAAAGGCAGCTAGAAAATAGTAAGTAAACAAACAAGTAAGTAAGTATGTAACCTTAACTTATATGAATGCCCATACAAACTTATAAGTTAAGGGATCTTCTGCAAAGCTCCCATCGTATAAAAAGTCCCATACCAATGTATACGTTGGGGTGTCGGTTGTATGCAAATATGAGTGTAGTGATATGCTATGCCATGATTCATGCAGGTGCAACTCACGCACACGACTCTATGCGCACAGACCTTTAGTTCCCCCTGTTCGGGCAGCTAGCTTCACTCCCAGGAACCTTCGTAGTGGCAAACGGAGACAGTGGGTCGGGCCCCCCACTCCTAGGCGGGCATCCACACTACCAGGCCTAGCCCTTCCGTACGCCCCTAGAAGAACACAACCTAGAGTATCCGCGTACTGCTGCTGGATGTACCCTCCAGACTTTCTTTGGCTAAGTGTCTCACACCTCCGAGTCCGCGTACCGATGTCGGTGTGAACGACCATCAGATACCGAAGACCCACCACCTTTATTCTGTACTCCAACTCTCGAGCCCTCGGCCCCCCGGACAGTCCTGTCCATGTATCTACCTTCAGAGCTACTGTCTGAATGGCAACAAGTCCTATTATTCTACTTTCCTAGCTATCGGGGAGTGAGTGTGTGCAACCCTAGTTATACTAGTTGCTCTTTTAATTTATTATTCCTATGGTTTACGTTAGCCCAGGACTGCCCCCGGTATACCCCGTGAAGGGCTCTCAAGGGGCACTAGGAACCAAGACGGCGGCATTACGGCCCGAAGTTGCCTTTCGCAAGGCTCTTAATATTATTGGTTGATCTCCCTTAACCCGGTCCTCTTTTAGTTACTTTAGTTCTAACCCTAGAGTATTAAGACTCTTCCTCTTCTTCCCGGGATGGACGATCTTTCGTCATTCCCGTACTTCCTTATCCTAACCAGTCCCACACTCTACTTACCCTAACTTCTAAGGATGAACTCAATCTTGACTTGTCCTACCAACCATCAACTACCAGAATTCCGTGGTTTTACTATATGCAGACCATCCTAAGTTATATGATGTACACAAGGGGAGGTACACCAAGTTGTGTTCCAAATCTCCTATAATATTTACTGGAGGTCTACCATATCATACTTTGCCTAAAACCAGAAACTTATAATTTTCCTAATTAATCTGATATTTATTTAATTTTCCCAAAGGACGTGCCACGGGTCATTTTAAACATGAACTACATGATCTTCCTAAGTAATGACTACTCAAAAATCATGATCATTAAATAACAGCAAGATAACCTCAAATACAAATTCTCAGAATTTTATAGAAAATATTTAACCTCTAAATAATTTATTCAGTATAATCACGTTAATTCTACGTAATGAAGGAAGTACTGAAATTATTCATCTAAAAATTATAGAAAAATCACTAGTCAGTAATATGATATATAAAAGATCTTTGTGCAGAGAATCATAATTTTACTAGCTTGCTAAATACCACTAAAGATTTAATCAAATATTCAAGGTAAAACATACTTTATGAAGCAAGCCTTAGAATTAATCTTCCAAAAATCCCATAAAAATTCACAGAGATTTAAAATCATAATAAACATTCCCTGCTTAAATTTCATCACTTTCCAGAGAGCGTGTATTCCCTAATAAATTTTCTAAGCAAATCATACAACTACTAAATCATTAAAGGAAGTATCCAAAATAATGATAATAAAATTCATAGAAAAATATCCAGAGCTTGTACCATCCCTATAATTCACTCTACCCAAATCTAACCACTTTTCAATGTGATTTAGTGTCATTTCCTATCTCTACAAGTTTTGCGCCCCAAACTAGGGTTAGATTTTTAGGTATCCCAACGGTCTCTAAATTTACTAAGATTTCATCCAGAGAACTATATTGGCCCTATGGTTCTCTTCACCCAATTTCGGGTCAATCCAAGGTCATTTGACCACATGACCTTCACAAACCACCAAGATCCATCCTTAGGGTTTGGCCTTGGTCCTTAGGGCAAACTTACCCCGATCCACCTCAAACTCCATGAGGGGGTGCTAGAGAATATTACTAGCCAGTGGTAAAAATCTCAGCCTCTGTTGAGGTGATCTCACCACTCAAATTTCAAAAGTGCACTTTTAACCTAAGACCCCTTATTAGGGCAAAACTTAGGGTTGATCATTTCTAGTCCAAACCATCTACAAATGAGATGAAAAAATATACAGAACCTTATGGTGACCCCAGGGACCACTCACCAGAATTTGGGAGGGTTTGGAAATTATTTAACTATCTAATTAAATTCGGCTAGGATTATTGAATTTTTCTAATAACTATAGAAAAATATTCTCCAAAAATTCTCATTTTTGGATGGCACCTTGATATATATAATATTAGACCACACCCCAAATTTCAAGTCATTTGGATGACTGGGTTGGAGTGGGGAATTTTTCTAAGGTCATGGCAGCCCTCTGGATAAACCTCACCAAAAAGGGTGTTGTGGTCTAACCAGGATTCCAAATCGAGTGAAATTAATTTTGAATTAAGGTAGACTTCAAGGCCTACATTTCCTATGTAGATCATTTTTCCTGTAGAAGCCTCTAGATATTTTTCCCAACTTATTTAACATGACAGATATTTCATTCAGAAATTGTTTAAAAAAATAAAATCTAATTTGACGGCACTGTTCATCTTCTTCTACAGCCCGAACCAGAGGCCTGAAAACCTAATTTCCTGTAGCTTTTCCAAGCTATTTCCCGGCCATCCAGCCATCTCCCTGGCCGGCCACCCGCACCATCACCTCCGTTGAGGCGAGGGCTATCGTCGGGCGGCGGCACGGCCGCCGGAGAGGCGATTTCCGGCGAACCCGCCATCATGAAATTTTCGGAAAACCACGAGTACGCTCACCCGATCTGGCTCTTTTGAGCCCGATTTCTCTCCTAACGAATTCTAAGATCTATCCGCAGAAGAAGGGGGAGGGGAGGACCTTGTTCGCTGGTTGGAGGCATGCAGAGCGTCGGGAAGCCATTTGCGCGGTGGTGGCGTCGCCGGAAATTCTTCAACAGCAAGGGGGAAGTCTGAAACAGTTTGAGGGAGTGTAACCTTTTCCTCTTGCTCTTAGGAGTCTTTTATAGATCAGCAAATGGGGAGGGGAAAGGATGAAACGTTGGAGATGAAACGTTCGCGGCCATTAATAATTCCTTTATGACGTTTCGGTTATGGCGAATGGCAGTTGAAACGCTGGAGATGAAGAGGTGCTCGCCAGGTGGCGATTTCTTATTGGACCAACATTTCCTTAATTATTTAAATAATTAAAGTAGGAAACGGCCCATAAATACTCTTGGTTTTCATTCCCTTAATCGGATTTTATTACGACGTCAGTTACCGAAATTTCCAACCTGGCTGTCGTTTCGGCCTTGGTCACGGGCGTGACACATAGGTCACGGGCGTGATAGGCCCGGTTAGCCAGTTCTGGGTTCGACGATCATCGAACTGAGATCGACGATCGTCGAGCGGTGGTCACGGGCGTGACACCTGGGTCACGTGCGTGACAGGCCTGTGCGGCCAATTCTGGTTCGACGACGTCGAACTGAAATCGATGATCGTCGAGCGTGTCACGCCCTATATCACGGGCGTGACATTGTGGGTCACGGGCGTGGCATGCCTAGTGACTAATTCTGGTTCGACGACGTCGAACTGAAATCGACGATCGTCGAGCGTGTCACGCCCTATGTTACGGGCGTGACATGGCGGGTCACAGGCGTGACATGCCCGTGGGGCCAATTTTGGGTCGACGACCGTCGACCTGGAATCGACAATCATGGTCACGCCCTATGTCACGGGCGTGACATGGCGGGTCACGGGCGTGACAGGTCTGGTGACTAATTCTGGGTTCGACGATCGTCGAACCGAAATCGACGATCGTCGAATGTGGTCACGCCCTATGTCACGGGCGTGACGGGTCGGTCACGGGCGTGACCAACCCGTGACCCGATTTCTTGGTCGATTTATTTCAAGTTTTGGGGCTCCCTAGGGTTCTACCATAACCAACCGACTCCTAGGGGTCTAGCCGGAAATGGGATGTTACACAAGCTCTATATAACAAAAGGCAATAGCACTTAAGCAAGTAAGCTATAGTAACTCGTACCTGTGACAACGTCACTTTGCTTAATCGCCTCCTGCTGGCCAAGGTGATAGATTCGGGGCTGTGCCTGGGACGCAGAGGAATCAACCACCGCTTTGCCCTTCTCAGCATAAGACGCACCCATCTTCTTTTCCCCTTTGGGCTGAACAACCTGACAGTCATGGGCTATATGCCCCACCCGGCCACAGTTATAGCATGTACGAGAATCCGGCCTTGATGTCGCCCCCGACACAACGGTCGTAGTCACTTGCCCAGACGGCTTGGACCTCTTGCCCCCTTTCTTCTGGTAGAACGATTTGCTAGGGCGAGGTGCTTGAACCTCTGGCTTTGACACAACCAAGCCCTTGTTCCCTTGCACCCGCCGCATGTCCTTCTCCAACGCACATGCAGTATCAACCAACGCCTGAAACCCTTGGTTCACTGAACTCGAAAGCAGGAACCTCAACTCATCCCGCAATCCTTCATAGAACCTATTCGTTTTCCTTTGGTCATCCGCGAAGATTGTTCCCGCATACCGCCCCAACCTGGTAAACTCATGCAAGTAGATATCCAAGCTATCTTCTCCTTGCTTTAACCGTTGGAACTCATTTTCCATGGCAATGCGTTGCGCCGCTGGGACATGTTTCGCCAAAAATATTCGAGAGAACTCCTCAATCGATACTTGCGTTAATTGCCTGCCCGCCAAATGGTGTACCTCAACCTCGTCCCACCACAACCGCGCCTCTCCTTCGAGCATGAAGGTGGCTAGGGTGACCTTTAGAGTTTCCTCCACCCTGATCGTTGTCATTATCCGCTTGACACGCGATAACCAATCCTCTGCCTGCGTTGGGGATCCCTGTCCCGTAAACGTAGGCAGACTGAAGCTCATGAATTGCTTCAACTGTCGGTCAGCTGCTCGTGGATCGACTGTCTCAACCGGCTCGGGACTTACATCAACACGAACTGGCACAACTGCCGGCTGCGCTTGCCCGGTCAGCTGAATCATGGCAAAGAGAGCCTCAGCAACTAAGCGAATAGTTTCCGCAGATGGAGGAGGTGTTGGCACCTCAGCTGGTGCCGCACTCTCATCAGAGCGCTGGGGCTCAGACTGCCCAGCACCACTACGCGTCACCTATAGGTGGACAAGACACACATTAGCGATCGCATGTAAGCAAAACAACAGAAAAGGAATGCGCAGATTTCTCAAACAAGATTTTGTACATTCCTTAGTGGACATTCCAGAGTTCATTAGCGTTACAGCAGGGCGCACAAACACGCGCTCGCCACCCCATAAAAGAATTCGACCACGAATTCGATAGAGGAAGACCGAACAAAGCTGATACCAAAATGTAACGACCCCATCCGTTACATGACGTATAGTAGAAGGTCCGGCCGGGGCCCCACACTATATGCCACAAATAGACGGTGAGGTCACAGGATAATACCAAACCATACACGCATCCTAACTCAGAGCATGCTAGCGGAAGCTTTAAGTTGTAAATTTGAACTCTAACCAGGAATGTCCAATATATATAAACCACAGTTATATATACAACCACGGAATGTACAACAAAGGTTTGGCCTTAAGGCCTTACAGTTCCTCTTTCCATACAACATGGATTACAAACATCGGCGCGCAGGCCGGCCATACATGAGGAAAAGCAAAACAAACAAAACCCTTTTCGCAGCCTTCAAGGACTAGCCACAGCAGCAGCAACAGCAGCAAGGGCTTCAGCCCTTCATTTACCACTTGGCTCTCCAGCACCTGCATATGGACAATCCACCCAAACGGTGGCAAACAAGGCAACGGTCAGCATTCAGCTGACCCAATTATAACAATCCTACCCCTTTCTCGGGGCAGTAGCATTCTTTCCCTACACAACATGGTATCATCAATAGCAACTATGTGCGCGCAGGCACATTCAAGCCATCACAACTGTCGGCCACACGGCCCCACAGTCCGTGCACTCAGGGCACATTCTTGGTGTACCGGAATACCAGGGTCAACACCACCGTCTACACGGTATTGAGCATTCTAGTCTTTTCGGCACGCGGGCCTAAGACTCTCATTATGCGCTCCAACAAACCCACAACCAGGCTTTCAAGTCGGACGGACATAACGCAGGTATGGATCAGCCACCCCCCGTTGCTCAAGTCGTCGTGCCACCTCGAATACGGAAGTATCCATGGCAATTTATAGGCGCGGGTCGGTTTCACCTTTCCTGTTCGGCAATCTGCCTTTTCATCGAGTTGCAGCCCAACGGCTCAACCGCACATAAAGTGGCAACGCACGGTCACAAGAGTTGCATCCAACCCTCTTCATTTCCTGGACTTCATCCAGTACTTCCTGCTGTACCAAGCAACAGGTGGGCATAAGGCAACACAAGCCATAATCACGGAGTCTTCTCCGATATGCAAACAAGCATCACCAATCCAGACCAACATGTCCAGATGGGCTTCACACAGCATGCCTAGATCCGTACTCCAATTCCAGACTCTAATAAGGGGGACTTCACATATCTACCCCAAGGGATACCACAGCCCACCGCACACTCGCGGGGAAGGGTTTTCCCTATGCAATGCAGAAAAGAAGGACTTCACATGTCCAAGAAGGGAGATCGTTACCCTTGACGATCTCTTGGGAGCCATCGAAAACTAGCCGGTGAGAAAGAACCGCAGCAGCTTTGCCTTCACAACGCTGGCCTCGGATCACGAATCGGACCACGGGAGCTCCACCGGTGGCTTGATCTCCTCCTCCTTCTTCTTCCTCCTCTCTCTTTCTCTCTTCCTTAACCAAATGAAGAATGAACTCTTCATCAGCCTCTGCTATTTTAATCCAGCCAGGAATCACCTGAGCCCTTGGATCCAAAGAGAGAAAATGAACGGCCACGATTTTCCCAAAATCACACTTTTTTGGCTGACACGGCCTGTGACACGCCCGTGTCACAGGCCGTGTACCCTTAAGCGGCACACGCGGTATTCGAACCGACTGAACTTTACCAAAACATGGGCATCGACACGCCCGTGTCGAACCTGACACGCCCGTGTCAGTCATGAGACACGCCCGTGTCACCTCTGCCTCATCGAGCTCCAAACCCAACCAGCAGTACACGGGTAGGCACACGGCATCGGACACGCCCATGTCCAATCTGACACGGCCGTGTTCAAGGCTTGGTTCCGGGCCGTGTAATCTTCTGACTCAGATCGCCTATTATTTGAGTGACACGCCCTGGGATACGCCCGTGTCCTAGGCCGTGTACCCCCGACACGCCCTGGGACACGCCCGTGTCCCAGGCCGTGTAAAACAACCTGCACCTCAAATTCATTTTTGAGATTTTTGGGGTGTTACATTGTTGTTCTTCATGCTTCCTTCATTCCTGCTCTAAATACCACATTCCCCAGATATGTTTGTTGGCCATGACTGCTTTCTATGAGATAAGAATGATGTCCTTTGATATTGGACTCCATTGTTCAAAGTCATGCCTCTCCTCAGCCTGTTCTCTAAATCTTTTCTTTGATAATTGGACCTCTCCCTCCCTTTGTAGAGCAGATTCAGACATTTCCATCTCTTCAGAATTAACTCTATGTTTATACTGAGGTGGACTGTACATAAGTTGAACTTGATTATGAATGTCCTCAAACTGTGAAGGAGGGTATATGATTTGGGTTGTCTCCTGAGCAACTCCTTCAATTAGAGCTGGTTGGTAACCAGACTCTGCAACTTGATCATCATCACATAGAGGTGGGTATCCTAGTGTGGCTATTATGCTATTAGAAGTCCATTTTGCATGTTCTAAACTAGCCATGACCATCACTCTCTCCCCCTTTATTACTTCTCTCTCAATATGATCTCTCAGATCATCCTTTTGAAATCTCACTTGATCAACAACATGACGGTTCCCTGTGGTGTAGTAATTCTTGAACTTTGTCATCTGATCAGAGAGAGCCTTTGATGAATCCTTTATAGCTTGTAGCATTGCAGCTGAATCCGCTGTAATCTTGGTTTGTAACTCAGTTAGTTGATTATTTAATTTATCCTCAAAGGAAGTGGATTGATCATCTATCTTCTTCCGAGTAATTGTATGAATTTCCATCAAATTTTCTTTCAGTCTCTTCTGATTCTCCAAACTAAAGCCTTATTTCTTCACTATATCATCTGTTTGAACTTTTAACTCTTGCTGGTTCTTTGCAAGATAAACCACTACATTGCCTCCTTTATGAAAACAATTAGTCATTTCTTTCTTCATCAGATTCACTTCAAATCTGATCGAATTTATGTCTTGTGCTAGGTGGAACTCCATATCCTTCCTATTCTCATCAACATACTATTCTAGGTCAGTTCTTTGTTTGTCTAGCATTATCTGCAGCATAACTATGAGAGAACTCTCATCTTTTGAAGCAGATGGAGTAGACTGGAGTGACTATATAGCTTTCTCATAGCTCTGACTCTTCTTTTTCCTTTCATATATTCTGGTTTGTTGTTGCCTTGTGTCCTCTCCCTTATCAGAGTTAGATGAATTGGTAATTTCAACAGTTGTGTCTACATCAGCTGGTGCTTCAGTTCCACTCTTAGGAGACTTGGCTGATTGCTACCCCTCAACTGTTGTACCCTGTTGATCAAGGTGTTCTTCTACTAGACTAGGTTCAAGTTGTTGAAGTTCTACAGGATCTATACTTTCTCTAAGAGGATCTATTATCTCCCCTTGGATGTGAGCATCCATCCCTGTTGTGTCATCAGGATCTTTTTCAGGAGTTTTTTCATTCATATTATCAGGCATATTGTCATCTTGTTGTGTATTCAGATCTTTAGGAACATCCTGTACTATGTCAATGACAGTTTCACTATCTAACATAGTTGTTTCATCCATGGTTTTCTCTACATTGAATGTTGTAAAGGATTGTACCTCCCCCTGGATCTGATCCCCAATTTCAGTTGTAATACTTGAGTTTTCCTTTGGATTCTTACTTCAGCTCCATATGAACTGAAATTGATATGCTCTTCCGAATCACTTGAGGATTCACTTTCTTCTTGTAATGGTTTCTTGTTCTTAATATCCTTAGGCTTCTGTGGTTCTAGTGTATCTTTAGCCAGGACTCTGTCCCATCTAGACAAAATCCTTATGTCTATCTGTCTCATGTGATTTATCGTTGAACCCAATTTTGGATTGTGTTTACTAGGAATCACTTTATTCAAATACAAACTCATTATTCTACCCAGGTTGGGTTTTTGGATACATTCAGCAATTAAGTCAAACAACAGTCTGCTCTAGTCTGTCTGAAGTTTGAAAATGATCCTAGTCATTATCTCAAACATGTGAACTGAGATTCTGTCATGTGCACCTGTCTTGCACAACAGACATTCCCAATAATTTCAGATAGAAATTTTCCTTGGCTGTTCATACCTTTCCTATTCAGTGAACTCCCAATCTTGGAAACTGAATCCAAATCACACCATTGAAGTCTAGCAGTAGTCTTGGTGGAGTCGACTATATCTTCTTGTATAACTCTAGGTAATTGAAATACCTGGGCCAACTGTTTGCCTGTGATCTTGACCTTCTATCCATTTACAGTTGATTTGATCTTTGTGGCGCGAGAATCGATCGAGGCATTTATCAGAAGTTCTGTTACTTCTCTTTTTCAAATAATGTCGGCTCAGATAATAGATACTCAAGTCCAGCTTCTTAGATTAGGCCAATGATATTTGTAATCTCTTCGTCTGCCGATTTGAATCAACGGCGCACCAGTTTGTATCCCTCATTGATATTATCATCCTTACTTGGAGGCATTGTTGTTGATTTTGAAATTATCGAACCGAGAAATTGACGAGAGACGACAACAAAAAATCTAGGTTTCAACACTAAGCAAGAGAGAAGGATCTGGTAGAGAATTTCTACAGTTTATGTCCTTTTTATAGGCCATTCTACTTAGAAGGTGAAAGGGCATGTCGCCTAAAGACATATTCATAATTTTGGAAAAATCCCTTAGGTTAAAACTCAGAACTTATCGACAGAGAAAATGTGTCGACTTCTGTCGACACACCTTAGCCATCTCGACAAGAAGTGTCGACACACTTCCTTGTGTCGACACAGGATAGTGTAGATTGTGTCAACACGTATACATAAATTGTGTCGACAACCCTAGTTTGTGTCAACACACTTGATTTGTCTCGACACAAAACATACTTAGCTTGATTTAAGACTCCTGAATTGTTGACACTTGATCCTGATGATGTCCATATTTTGATGTGACAGCTAGATAGTAGGCTTGCATTTTAGTTACTTTGTCTAAGTTTAGGCTCATTCAAGACATAGCATGCCTAGCTCAAATTTGAAGAAATTAAACTTTTCTTCTTCTAGTGGTTTTGTAAATATGTCAGCTAATTGCTTATTAGTAGGAACATTTTCTAAACTGATGTCATTGTTTTCTACATGTTCCCTAATGAAATGACATCTGATTTCAATGTACTTAATTCTACTGTGAGATATAGGGTTATTTGCAATTGAAATAACACTAGTAGAGTTACAAAACAATGTAGATTTACTTATCTATAACTGATAATCTTGTAGCTGATGCTGAATCCACAGAAGTTGAGCACAGCAATTCCCGGCTGAGATGTACTCAGATTCAGCTGTTGGTATGGCCACACTTGTCTGCTTTTTACTACTCCATGAGACTAGCCTTCTACCCAGGAATTTACATGACCCTGAGGTGATTTTCCTGTCTTCTTTACAATCTGCATAATCTACATCTGAAAATCCTATCAGTTCAAAATCACTACTCCTAGGATACCAAAGGTCAAGATTTGGTGTGCCCTTTAGATATCTCATAATTCTTTTGACCGCAGTGTAATGAGATTCTTTAGGGCAAGCTTAATATGTAGCACAGATACAAGTAGCATACATTTTATGTGGTCTACGGGCAGTTAAATATAGTGTGATCCAACCATCCCTCTGTACAAGGTAATATCAACTGGCTTTCCAGCAATATCCTTGTCCAAAGACATGGTTGATCCCATAGGAGTTCTCATAGTAGTGGTAGTTTCCATGCCATAATTTTTGATTAACTCCTCGGTGAACTTTTATTGACTTATGAAAAGTCCATCTTGGGATTGTTTAACTTGGAGACCCAGGAAAAACTTAAGTTCACCGATGCTGCTCATCTAAAATTTACTTTTTTAAGCTTAGCAAATTTAGTGCAAAGTGAATCATTAGTAGATCCAAATATTATGCCATCAACATATATTTGTACTAAAATTGTCCTGCCTTTGACTTCCCTTAGGAATAGTGTCTTGTGAATCTTTCCTCTTGAGAATTTATTCTCTAGAAGGAATTCTGACAGAGTCTCATACCAAGCCCTTGGAGCTTGTTTTAATCTATAGAGAGCTCTAGAAAGTAAATAGACATGAGAAGGTTTAGTTGGATCAAAAAAACCTGAGGGTTATTCTACATATACTCTTTCCTTGAGATTGCCATTTAGGAAAGCTGACTTAACATCCATTTGGTATACTTTGAAACCTGTGTAAGTTTTATCAGCTAGGAAGAGTCTTATAGCTTCCAACCTAGCCACTGGTGCAAAGGTCTAGTCAAAGTCTATTCCCTCTTTTTGTCTATAGCCCTTTGCAACCAGTCTTGCCTTATTTCTTATTACCACTACATTTTCATCTAGTTTTTTTTTTGTAAATCCATTTTTTTACAATGATATTGTAATCATCAGGTCTTGGAACCAACTTCCAGACCTTGCACCTCTTGAATTGGTTCAATTCTTCTTACATTGCACCAATCCAAAATGGATCCATATTTGCTTCTTCAAACTTCTTAGGTTTTGTTTGTTACAAAAAACTTGAATACATCATTGTGTTATGATGTTTGCTTCTTGTGGTAACTCCTTGAGCAACATCACCTATGATCAATTCTATTGGATGATCCTTTAGGTGCCTGGCAGCTACTGGTAGTATCACTTCTTCTCCGAGACCATCTTGATCATGATGTTGAGTTGTTTCTCCAAGTTCTTCCTGTCCATGTACTTATTCAACAATGTTGATTTCCTCTTGCAAATTATGCTTGCCTATTTTTGTATCATTCATGGCCATTTCCTTTAGCCTCAAGTCCACTTGTGTTGTATTTGAAGTACCTGTCTTACCATCATAGAACATAGAACTTTCATCAAATACAATATGGAATGACTCCTCTACAACTTGATCCTTCAAGTTATAGACCCTATATGCTTTGTTATGGTTTCTATAACCAACAAATATCCCATCATAAGACTTTTCAGCAAAATTGGTTAAGTAGGTTTTTCCATTATTTAAGAAATAACATCTACATCCAAAGATTCTGAAATAGGCTATATTTGGTTTTATGCCCTTCATAAGGAGTTTTATTTAATCTTTTGTTGATTGATGCCCTATTTAGAACATGACAAGCTGTGTTAATTACCTCAGCCCAGATATATTCTGGAAGGGAGGAATCACCTAGCAAGGTTCTACCAGCTTCAATGAGAGTTCTGTTTCTCCTCTCAGCTATTCCATTTTACTGGGGTGTTCTTGGTGAAGAAAATTCTTGTTTAATTCCTAGTTCTTCACAAAACTTTGTCATGCAATCAGATTAGAATTCAATTCCATGGTCACCTCTCCTTTTGAACACAGTACTATTAAGTTCATTCTGAATTTGTTTCACAAAATTCTTGAAGACATCAGGAGTTTTAGACTTTTTCTTTAAGAAGAATATCCCAGTAAATCTGGAGTAGTCATCAAAAATTACAAAATTATAGACTCTCCTTCCTAAGCTATGAACTGGCATAGGACCAAACAAGTCCAAATGCAGAAGGTATAAACACCTCATTGAGTCTTTGGATTCAAAGCATTTGAATGAAGCTTTAGTCTGCTTGCTTTTTTGGCATGCTGGGCAGATGCTCTCCTTAGTGCATCTCATGTTAGGACAATTCCTAACAAGCTCCTTGCTGTATAGTTTGCCTAAAGCCTTATAGTTCAAGTGAGCTAGCCTCTTGTGCCATATAACACATTGTGAAGCTTTCTCACTTGCAGCTAGACATAAGGGTGAGTCATACTTAATACATAGGAAGTTTAAACAGTATATATTTCCACATCTAGTGCCAATCAAGATGACCTCTTGGTCACTTGATCTTTTTATTAGGAACTCATCTTTGTGGAACAATGTGTCATATCCCAAATCACAAAATTGGCTTATGCTTAAAAGGTTGTGTTGAACCCCATCCACATAAGCTACATGAGTGATTGTGACTAGACCATTTGTGATCTTACCAAAACCTTTGGTGATGCCTTTGTCAGCTCCTCCAAAGATCACTTTTGGTCTATTTTCCACAGGAATATATTACCTCAGATTTCTTCATATTCCAGTCATATGTCTGGAGAATCCACTATCCAAGTACCAGATTGGTCTAAAGCTTGGACATTCCTACAAAATAAGAAATTACTTTTCCTTAGGACCCCAAATAGTTGTGGGTCCTAGGTTCTTGTTAACTGTACTCTATCAAAGCCACCAGTTGATATCTTGAAAGTAATTGTCTTCAGACTATGAGGAACTGTTGGATTGAACTACAAATTTAGAGCAAAGTGTTCTATCTTTCCACAGCACCAGCATTAAAATCTATTATATCTTCTTTTAGGAGGAACAAAAGAATCTTTGTGATGACACCCCTTTGGCCAGTAGTCAGCTCTTTTGGCTTTATCTTGATTATGAACACAAGATGGGTCTTGTCTCACAGCCTTAAGATGTTCTCTTTGTTTATTAGATTGTAAAGCTGATTATGGAATATTCTGACCCTTTGATCCCTTTTGCTTTTTTCCCCTCCTTCTCTTGGTTTTAATAAACCCTAGACCACCTCTAGGTTTTCCTGAGAAGGTGTCTATAATAGGAAAAATAGTCTTTGGTTTAGAGAACTACTCAACAAATTTCCTTTCATTTAGGAGTTTGGTTTCTAGCTCCTTAATGATTGCATCCTTTTTCTTAATTTCATTTATTTGGTCATCAATGATCTTGGTTAACTTTGTTAACTTAGACCCCTAAAGACCAAGTTTTTTAGTATCCATCTTGTGATGATACTAAAGACTTTTTAGTGATGCAATTTCTATAGCTTGTTCTTTAACAAGCTTCTTGCTTTTGACTAAAGCAGCTAGTAGTTTACCAAACCTAAGTATGAGTTGCTTTTGTTCAGTCCCTGAGTTAATCTCTTGTGAATCAACTAGTTATTCACTTGAGTTTACCTCATCTCCAGTCTCATAACTAGAAGTCTTAGTGCAGGAAGAGATATCATAAATTACCTGAGAATCCTCACAATTGTGAGTTCCAGTTTCTGGATCATCAGCTACAGCCATCAGATTGATTTCCATGTCTTCTTCAGAGTCATCATAGGATGATGAAGTTATGGAGTTATTTCCTTTATAGATGGCTCTTCTGATGAACTCCTCCTTATATGAATACAGCCCCACATGTTCTTCTTCTGACTCAATTGAATTAGAATCACTGTCTGACAAGGTCTTTGTCTTCTTAGCCATCAGACATTTTTCTAATTTCTTATCCTTGAAGAACATCCTTTCTTTTGAATTTCTATTCTCCTTTCTCTTTACTTGGCAATCAGCAATGACATGCCCAGGCCTGTTACAACAAAAACAAATAATATCAATCTTAGATTATTTGTTCTGATTAGAGTCATACCTGATCACAGATATGTCTCTATGTTTGTCTTTGATTTTGTGAGAACTAGAACTAGAAGGTTTCCTATTGCTCCACTGTTTTCTTCTTCTTAACATCTTCTTGAACTGCCTTGTAAATAAGGCAAGTTCATCATCTGATATCTCTTTTGAAGAAGAGCAAGGTCTAGTGCTATCCTGTCTCTTCATCTCTTCCAGGTGATGATGGAATTTCCCTTCTAGTTTTCTTGGAAGAGTCAGCATTGAAGGCCAATGATTTAGACTGAGATGATTGTCTGGGAGTTTCTGCTTCAACATTTCTTTAATTGAGTTGAAGCTCATGTGACATTAATTTTCCAAATAAGTCTTGTGGAAGCAGATTTCTCAGATTTCCCATTTCCTTTAATGCACAAATCTTGATATCCCATTCTTTATTTAGGGATCTCAGGAACTTGTCATTCAGTTCATAGTTTGAGAAGTTTCTGTTGGAACACCCTATTACTGATTTGGGTAAGGATCACTATGTTCATAGGATTGTGTCTTGACCTCATTGTATAGATTTAAAGGTCAACTAGAATAGGTCTAAGGCTTAGTACTTAGGTTTGAAAGCTGCCCCCAAGACCTCCTAGTTCAGATTACAAGTGCAGAAAGCTAAGACAATTATCGTCGAGCTCAGTTCAATGAGTCGTCGAACTCGGTTCGACGATCTCCGAGCTCAGATCGACGTTTCTGACTCAAGTTAAAATCCAGTCTCTGAGCTCAGGTCGACGATAGTCGAGCTCAGATCGACGGTTTTCTTGAGAGATCAACGATGTTAGGATTTCAAATTCAGTCAGTTATTGAATTCAAATTTCTTCATATCATCATTTAATGCAAAGGATTTTGTAGCCGTTTCAATCAATCTGGAGCAAGTTTCATGGAGACTGAAAGAGAATGTCACTTAGGACTTTCCTCTAGAGACAGTTATCAATTAAGGAAGTCATTTATGACTGGCAAACGGCTATCTAGAAGATTGGATTTCAATATATCTTTTTCAGACAATAGAGAAAAACAACAACAAGAAAAAAACTAAGAACAATATCTGAGATCTGTGAAACACACACAAGAACTACAAGATTATAGTATCTCATCTCTGATTCAAGTTTTTCATGGCTTCATCAATCAAGACTTCAGACACATCACATTTCAGTCATTGCTGAAATTATCTTTTGCTGGAGATCTCATCTTCTGAAGGCCTATCATCCTGTACAAAGCTTCTTCTCCTGTACAACTAAAAATCTCAGGAGGAGCTTTGACATCACAAATCCACTAGTCTTCTCTTTGACTGTTGAACAGAGAAGAACAACTTCACCTCCTTTTTTTCTCTTTTGCTGTAAAAGGGTTACTCAAAACTCCCTTCAAAAGTTTTGTGTTTGGTTTCTGAGACCTTATCAAAACTCAGTGGTGGCAAGACACCTGATTAAAAAATCTTGTTTTGTTTTTGAGCACCTTATCAAAAGCTCATTGGTGCCCAGGACACCTGATCAACTATTCCTGCAGTGGATTCCTTCCTAGGGTGGTAGAAGAGTGGATGTACCCAGGTTGATTGGGGAACCACTATAGCTCCTTGTATCTTCTGGTTTCTTGTGTTTTATTTACTGTGTGCTGTGAATTAGTTCTCTTGCTTTACTTTATTTTGTTTACTGCAAGCACAATACACTATAATTAAATTAAGTCTTCCACTGTCAATTAATTTTTAATTTGCAAAATTATTTTAAAATACTATATTCACCCCCCCCCCCTCTAGAGTAAAGGTAGATCTTACCCTCACTTTCAATTGGTATCAGAGCCGGGTTGGTTGTTTTTACAGGCTAATACCTGAACCACAAGATCTCTGATAAGATCAGCATTTAATAGAGGGCTGTTATTTCTATTATAATTTTTTTCATATAAATCCATGGCACAGAACAAAGACTTTGCAAGCACCAGACCTCCAGTGTACAATCTTTCAAAGTTTGCACTTTGGAAGAAAAGGATTAAATTATACATGAATTCTATTGATGATGATATCTTTAATTCTGTTTTGATAGTGTGTCCAAGACCTCAAGAAACCACAAGTACAAGTGCTGTTCAACCCCCTTCAAGAACAGATGCAGACATCAAGAAGTGGAAAGTTGATGATGCAATGGCAATGAATATATTGGCTCAAACAATGTCTGATGATATATTCCAGAAAGTAGCTGAATGCAACTCAGCATAGGAAATCTGGGACAAGCTATCTGAGCTTGTGTCAGGATCTGCTGATGAGAGAAAGGATAGAAGATCTCATCTAATAACTCAGTATAAGAACTTCAAGAAGGGAGAAACTGAGCCAGTGGCTGACATGTATAACAGACTTAGTCTGATTGTCATTGAATTAAAAACTTTGGACAAGGAGATCTCACTGACTGAACTCAATGATAAGATCCTAATGTGCTTCCCCGGCACTTAGGAATCAAGGATCTGGCCAATCAAGGATGCCAGAAGCTAGAATGAGATCACCACTGAAGCTCTATTGGGCAAGCTCAAGTCTTATGAGTTGCTCATAGAAAATAGAGAATAAAAGCAAAAGACAGCTTCTCCAGCAATAAAGAAGGAGAAGATAATTGCTTTTAAAGCTACAGAAGAACAGCCTGAAGACAAGGTCACAGGCAATGAAGAGCTAATGAGCCTACTAGCCAAAAGATTCTACAAGATGGCTAGAAAAGACTTAAGGAAAAGGTCATCCAGAGGCCATAAAAAGCCAAGGTATGACAAATCCAGTAATAAAGAGATTATTTGTTTTGGATGCAGGAAACCAGGCCACATTCTGCCTGACTGTCCAGAGAACCAAAACAAGGACAAGAAAGATAAAAGAGAAAGGAAAAGAGACAAAGACTCCAGGAGAAACAACTATGACAAATCCTCCTCTAGCAAGAACAAGCATACCAGGAAAGGATTTGTAGCTGAGACCTGGAGTGAGACTAAAGAAGAATCAGATACTTCATCAAGCTCAAGTGATGATGAAGATGATGGCCAAGAGAAGGACTTCTGCATGATGGCTATCAATGTCTCTCAACACAATTCAGATGCAGAATAAGAGTCAGGATCTGAATCTAAACCTGAAACTGAAGAAGATGAGGTAATAGACTCTTTTTATTTTGATTCAGAGGACTTTAAATTTTAGTTTAAGTCACTGTGTTTAGACCTACTCAAATCTGAGAAAGAGATTATCTCTCTCAGAAATCAACTGTCTGAACACAGCACTTTAAAATCAGATAACCTCAAACTCTCTGAGGAGTTAGAATGCTATAGGGAGCAGATAGCTTCACTGAAAAGTGAACTATCTCAGGCAAAGAAGTTTGAAGAATCCCTTAATGGGAGAAGCATCAGACTGATGGACATCACAAGCACAGTGAATTCAAGACTTAACAATACACTGGGCCTTGGTGCTTCATCCAGCCAACCTATAGTATTAACAACCCCAATCAAATTTATCTCACATAAAGGAAAGGGAGTTGTAGAGGTAGCTAGGAAGAATTCTGATATACCTAAGAAAAATAAGTTCAAAGGAAAACGTCAAACAGAGCTCGACGATCTCCGAATGGAGCTCAGCGATCTCAAGCTGAATCGTCGAACTCAGGACGACGATCTCTGAACTCTGAAGTCAGGCAAAGTCGATCTTCGAACGGAGCTCGACGATCTGACCCAAGATCGTCGAACTCAGCTCAAAGATCGTCGAACAGAGCTCAGAGCTTTGAACAATCTTTTAATGGTAAGTAAATATTCAATTCTAGAGGTCCTACAACCCAAGGCTTCAACCCTTATGCTGAATGGATAATACCTCCTAGGATATATAATCCTTAAGGCTATAAGAGTAAACCAGGGATGTCTTTTATTTCAGATTTTAAAGGTTATCAACCTAGGCCCAAGGTAAACTGGGTCAAAAAACAAATAAATTGTTATATATGCAGGTGAAGACCTATCCAATAATAAACCAGCAATGGTATCTGGATAGTGGGTGCTCAAAGCACATGACAGGGAGCAAGGATAATCTTACATCCTTCAAAGCCAAGCTTAAACCCAAGGTGATATTTGGAGACTCAAACTTTGGACATACCAAGGGATATGGTGCAGTCCAGATAGGGTCAGTCACATTCAAGAAGGTTGCCTATGTGGAAGGACTGAAGCACAACTTAATCAGCATCAGTCAATTGTGTGATGAAGGCTACCAGGTGACTTTCAACAAATCTTCATGCAAAATCAAATCAGAGGACAACACAACTGTGTTGATAGGTAAAAGGAAAAGTAACATTTATCTTGTAGATTTCCAATCAATAAAGGTAGATATCTGTTTGGTCAATTCTGTTAGTAAACCAAATGAACTATGGCATAAGAGATTAGGACATGTAAACCTTAAAACTATTACTAGGCTATTCAAGGACAACTTGTAAGAGGACTACCTTCTGGCCCTACAAGAAGGAAGGACTTTGCAAGGCTTGTCAATTAGGCAAGCAAACTAAAAATAGCTTTAAGTCACTAAATAAGAGTGATTCACCTAGAATTTTGTATCTATTACACATGGATCTGTTTGGACCCATTACAGTACAAAGTCTAGGAGGGAAATCTTACACTTTAGTAGTTGTAGATGACTTCTCTAGATTCACATGGGTGTTCTTTCTGAGGAAGAAGTCTGATAACTTTAAGTGTTTGACAAAGTTTCTCAAATGCATACAGATTGAGTTCAATACTCACATTGCTCTGATCAGAAGTGATCATGGGACAGAGTTTGATTCTCTTCTTATGCAAGAGTTTTGTCAGAGTGAAGGGATCAGGCACACTTTCTCAGCTCCTAGAACTCCTCAACAAAATGGGGTTACTGAAAGGAAAAATAGAACCCTTATTGAATCTGCTACTACATTGTTGACAGATGCTGACCTTCCTCTATCCTTTTGGGCAGAGGCAGTGAACACCTCAAACTATGTGTTGAATAGAAGTTTGATATATAAGATGAAGGGCAAGACTCGCTATGAATTACTCAAAGGAAAGAAACCTAAAGTAGACTATTTCAGAATTTTTTGTTGTATTTATTACATACATAATAATGACAAGAAATATATAGCAAAATTTCAAGCCAAAGCTGATGAAGGAGTGTTTCTGGGATACTCCATGATCAGTAAAGCTTATAGGGCATATAACAAATCATCCCTTAAATTGAAGAATCTGTACATGTGTCTTTTGATGAAACTACCATGTCTTATAAGGAGAAGAATACTTCTACCATAGAACCTTTGCAGGTACATTCTCTCTCAGAGAATTTGAACAGGTTAAACATCATTGAAGAGGATATAACACCTTCACCTATCCAACAAAAAGGTGAAAGTAGTGAAGATGAAGAAGACATTCAACATCCTGGTGATAAGCACATTGAAGAGGCAGTTGTTGTTACATAAGAGGAAACAACAACATAGGTTGGTGAATAATCAACACCCCCTATTGATTTAGGAACATCAAGAGATCATCCAATCTCCCAAGTGATTGGAGACATCTCAGCTGGTGTGCAAACCAGAAATCAGGTCAACCAAAACCTGATGCACACCTGCTTTCTTTCTCAAATTGAGCCTCAATCCATACAAGATGCAGAACAAGATCCACACTGGATCATTGCTATGCAAGAGGAGTTAAATCAATTTGAAAGAAACAAGGTTTGGGAGCTAGTGCCAAGGCCAAAGGATCATCCCATTGTTGGAAAAAAATGGATATTCAGGAACAAACTAGATGATCAAGGCATTATTGTAAGGAATAAGGCAAGGCTAGTTGCACAAGGATACTCTCAAGAAGAAGGAATAGATTATGACCAGTCCTTTGCACCAGTTGCAAGGTTAGAGGCCATAAGAATATTCCTAGCCTATGCAGCTCATAAGAGATTCAAAGTTTACCAAATGGATGTGAAGAGTGCTTTTCTAAATGGAGATATCAAGGAAGAAGTCTATGTCAGACAACCCCTAGGTTTTATCTCTCCTACTCATCCTGATTATGTTTTTAAATTACATAAAGCATTATATGGTCTCAAGAAAGCTCCTAGAGCATGGTATGAGACCTTAGCATGCTTTCTTTTGGAAATGATTTTAAAAGGGGTAGAGTAGACCAAACTCTTTTTATTAGAACCCATACTAGTACAAATTTATGTAGATGACATTATCTTTGGATCTACTGATTCAAATTTGTGCAAAAGGTTCTCTAACCTAATGCATTCAAAATTTGAAATGAGTAGCATGGGTGAGCTTTCCTTCTTTCTAGGATTGCAAGTCAAACAACAGGCTGATGGCATATTCATTTCTCAAACAAAGTATTCAAAAGAGTTGGTTAAGAAAGTTGGTATGTCTGAAGCATCCTCTATGAAAACACCTATGCCTACTAATGCTATATTAGATGTTGATGAACATGGGAAACCTGTTGATCAGACAACATATAGAGCAATGATTGGCTCTTTATTGTATCTTACAGCTAGTAGACCTGACATAATGCTTGCTACATGCATCTGTGCTAGATTCCAAGTAAGCCCTAGAGAGTCACATCTAACATTAGTAAAAAGGATTCTTAGGTATATGAAAAGTTGTCAAAATCTAGGTCTCTGGTATCCAAAAGATTCAGGATTTAAATTAACTGGATTTTCAGATGCTGATTATGCTGGATGTAGAGTAGACAGGAAAAAGCACCAGTGGAACTTGCCAGTTTCTTAGTGACAGACTTGTCTCCTGGTTTTGTAAGAAATAAACATTTGTGTCCATATCAACTGCTGAAGCTGAATACATGGCAGCAGGTAGTTGTTGCTCACAGATATTGTGGATTCAAAATCATCTCCTAGACTATGGTTACAACTTAGATAAGTCAAAAATCTTTTGTGATAACACCAGTGCTATTTCTATTGCCCAAAATCCAGTCCTCCATAGTAGGAAAAAACGTATAGAGATTAGGCATCACTTCTTAAAAGATAATGTTGAAAAGAATAAAATTTAACTTCAATATATCCCAACTGATTTGCAAAGGGGAGATATTTTAACCAAACCCTTGGATGAAAAGAAACACACATTCTTCCTGAATCAGTTAGGAATGTTAGATGGAGGAAGTTTAAATTAAGATCCAAGATTTTAATAACCTTAAAATTGACAAAGACTAGGCCAAAAATTTTAATTTCTCTAGTGTCTATAGGTTCTTTCTGAACTCTGAACTGCGCTCGACGTTTTTCCCAAAGATCGTCAAACGGAGATCGACGTTCTCATGAAATCGTCGAACAGAGCTCAGTGTTTTCCTGATAGTGCTAGGCTATCTCTTTCCATTCAGAGATCGTCGAATAGAGCTCGACGCTCTCCAATATCGTCGAACGGAGATCGACGATGTTGAAGACCTTTCAGTTTCCTTTAGAAGCCCAAATCGTCGAACTGAGTTCAACGATCTTTCATTTTCTGTGTCGAACCCTGATATAAAAATCATTTTTCGGTCGTCGTTCTCTTTTGCGCATTCATACTTTCTGCAGAGCTTTCCTTCCCTCCAAACCCTTCTACACTTGGTCCTTTTTGTTTGTTTTTGCAGGAAAAACATGGCCGCTTCAGTTGCTGTCTTAGCCGCGATGAAGTTTGATACCGGATTTGACATCGACATGGACTCGTTTGAAGGCAGTGATCAGATATTCAAGGACATACTAGAGCTATTTAAGGAACAACAGTTCGTCATAATCATGACTACAAGGATTAAGCTGGCTGTAGATGAAATCAAAGAATGGGTATACGCAGCCCATAATCTGGATCAAAATACAGTTGTCGGGACTATCTTGGGAACCCAGGTATCCCTCTCTCCCGCACTTCTGACAGAAGTTTTTCAATTGAGTACTGGACATGATACTGTTGAGTTGTCTGGATAAGAATTTTCTGTTATGCGAGATAGAATGGGACATAATGCAGAAAACCCTATTAAACTTCTTAAGAAAAACCTTTCAGTAGAGTACAGGTTTTTGGCTGATGTAGTGGGAAAAGTTCTCTTAGCCAAACATTCTGCTCATGATACAATCTCTAGGTATCAGTTTTGTTTAATGGCTGCTATAGTTGATAAGAAACATCTGAACTGGGGAGAAATATTTTTTGATTTAATTAAGAAGAAAATTAACAAGAACTTTGTTAACTTTGGGAGGATAGTAGACTTATTTTTAAACAACAGATGCCCCAACTGCTTGTGTCAAATGGTATGCACATTAATGCTTCCAAGACACTCTCCTGTGCTCTCTTTGGAAAATGGGATAGGCAAATTGCCAAACCCAGCAGGGGTCCTGCAGCTAACTCTACTTCAGGCATAAGGACTGTTTCAGTCGCTTCCCCTCAGGCAACTGCCCCACTAGAAGATTTTCCTGCTTCCTCCTCCTCACCATCTCCTCCTCTAGTTTCCATAATCATCCCTACTTCCCTTATCATAGTTTCCTCAACCTTCTCAACCATTTCATCATCCCCCATCTCAATTTCATCTCCAACAATCTCTTCACCACCTCCAGCCACTCTTCAAGATCAATTCCATCCCCTTCATTACTATCCCCCTATTGACATTGACTCATCCATACATATTCCTTCTTTCAATCTGTTAGATGATTCCTTTTTGGATGATTCTCATTCATCACCTCTAGAGCCTCCATCTTCTTCTACCTCCTACCAACAACTACTTCAGGATATCCTAGCTCAGCCCTCATTCACCCCATCAATAACAACAGTCACTCCATCCATTACCATCCCAGTTACATCCATCACCACCATCTTTATATAAGAACCATCCATACCCCATCCATCAACATCAACTCTCCACATTTCTGCAGCTCCACCAACATCATCAACTTCTACAACTTTCTCCTCTACCTCTACTCAAGCATCCCTTGAGCAAGTAGATATTCCTTCCCTTGCAGATAAATTATATGAGATGTTTGCTCTCAGGCTAACACTCTTGCTGGATACCTCCTTGGCTCCACTTCTCAAATCTATAAATGATTTATCTGCCAGGCTTTCTTTCTCCCATCTTCCTAAGGCCATCCCTTCTTTGGTGTGCCTTGATCCAGTCTATACTGAATCTACGCAGGGGGAGATGCCCAATGAAGTAGTCATACTGCCTGCTGAAGATTCAGACTTCATGCAAAGTTTAGAAGAAGTGCCAGATCTTCCAGCTCCAGCTCCAGTTCCATCTTTCAGTACAGTTGACTTCAGGTTACTGCTTTCAGATTTTGATGCTCTATATAGCAGATATCTTCCAGCCCATGATGCTGAAGATCTTACTAAGGCTATTGTGCCTGTTTCTCACTATGATCCCAGCTTGATATTATCATATATCAATTCAATCAAGGCTGTGGAAATTACTGCTGCTGATATTTGTATTGATAATATTGTTGATGATAATGATGTGATAATCACAGAGGCTAGTGTTTCAGAGTCTGGTGATATTGATTCAGAGCCTGCTGTTATTGCTTCAGATGCCGATGTTGTTGTTTCTTTTGTTATTGCTAATGTTGTTATTGTTTCTACTTCTGCTCCTGCTGTCAGTATTCCTGCTCCTGTTATTGTTTCTGCTCCTGCTCCTGTTGCTCCTTCTAAAGCTACACAGGAGCACATAAAGAGGATTGATGACTTGTATGACAATCCCAAGAGTTCTGAAAGTGATGTATACAGGACTAGTTCTGATGATTCCTCTGCAACCATTGCAAGGAAGAGGAAAGCTAGAAGTAAAGCTATGAGGAAAGTTTCTGCAGAGAAACCCACTTCTGATAATGATATTCCTTACTATATATTGCATGATTGTCCAATAACAGAACCCTGGATGCAATACTCTAGAAATCAGCTGAAGTCAATGAAAAAGAAAAAGAGATGCAAGGAAAGATCTCTTCCATTTCTTCTTCCTCCTTCTCCTTCTCCTAGTGCAGGATCCAGTGCTGATTCAGCCTCAATTATCTGTACTCAAATATCTGCCCAGTCTACTGCTCAAGCAAGAGGTTCTCAGTCAAGAAGTTATAGCTCCAGGTGAAATCAATCCAGAGGAAGTCAACAAAGAGGTAATCAGAGATATCAGCAAGTATATTCCAGAGGACAATCCAGATACAGACCATAAGAAAGGAAAAGACCAGCTGCTTTAAGTGATACTTCTACTGGTCCATTCCCTTATAAGCTCAAAGAAAGTTTTTCCTCAAGAGCTCCTCCTTCTGTCACTATTAACATATATGAACCTCCTGTACCTTATGAAGATCCAGCGAACAACCCAGTCTCTTGGACAGCAAGAATGAAGGAGTTAGCTGCATTAGATCAGATAAGGAATGCCAGAGAACAAGGAAAAGACACTTCCAATATTTCAACATTGTCTGAACAGAGAGAGAAAGAGCTCGAAAGATAATCTTCCAGTAAATTCTTTGATCCAGAAAGATACATGGAATTGCACCCAGAGGAAGTTGTCCCTAGAGCCATATCTCAAACTAACCTTGGTGCTGCTGATGACAGAAGATCTAAGAGAGAAGCTGATAACCCCAATAGGGAAATCCTTTTCAAACAGGGCAAGGAAAAGGACTGATAGTGTAAGACTGAACTATATATATATCTCTGAACAATCTGTGTGATTATTCATATGCTTCTGCAATGCTGTTATTTAATTTTCTGCAAGGTTGTATTTGTTTCTGCTTATCTGCATTTAAATTCCTAAATCTTATAAATAGTAATCCTAACCCAAATAGGGGGAGATTGTTGGAACACCCTATTACTGATTTGGGTAAGGATCACTATGTTCATAGGATTGTGTCTTGACCTCACTGTATAGATTTAAAGGTCAACTAGAATAGGTCTAAGGCTTAGTACTTAGGTTTGAAAGCTGCCCCCAAGACCTCCTAGTTCATATTACAAGTGCAGAAAGCTAAGGCAATTATCGTCAAGCTCAGTTCTACGAGTCGTCGAACTCGGTTCGACGATCTCCGAGCTCAGATCGACGTTTCTGTCTCAAGTTAAAATCCAGTTTCTGAGCTCAGGTCGACGATAGTCGAGCTCAGATCGACGATTTTCTTGAGAGATCGATGATGTCAGGATTTCAAATTCAGTCAGTTATGGAATTCAAATTTCTTCATATCTAGCATTTAATGCAAAGGATTTTGTAGCCGTTTCAATCAATCTGGAGCAAGTTTCAAGGAGACTGAAAGAGAATGTCACTTAGGACTTTCCTCCAGAGACAGTTATCAATTAAGGAAGTCATTTATGACTGGCTAACGGCTATCTAGAAGATTGGATTTCAATATATCTTTTTCAGACAAAAGAGAAAAACAACAACAAGAAAAAAACTAAGAACAATATCTGAGATCTGTGAGACACACACAAGAACTACAGGATTACAGTATTTCATCTCTTATTCAAGTTTTTCAAGGCTTCATCAATCAAGACTCCAGACACATCACATTTCAGTCATTGCTGAAATTATCTTTTGCTGGAGATCTCATCTTCTGAAGGCCTATCACCCTGTGCAAAGCTTCTTCTCATGAACAACTGCAAATCTCAGGGGGAGCTTTGACATCACAAGTCCACTAGTCTTCTCTTTGACTGTTGAATAGAGAAGAACAACTTTACCTCCTTTTATTTTCTTTTGTTGTAAAAGGGTTACTCAAAACTCCCTTCAAAAGTTTTGTGTTTGGTTTCTGAGACCTTATAAAAACTCAGTGGTGGCAAGACACCTGATCAAAAAATCTGGTTTGGTTTTTGAGCGCCTTATCAAAAGCTCATTGGTTCCCAGGACACCTGATCAACTATTCCTGCAGTGGATTCCTACCTAGGGTGGTAGAAGAGTGGATGTACCAAGGTTGATTGGGGAACCACTATAGCTCCTTGTGTCTTCTGGTTATGTAACACCCCTATCCGTCACATGGCATATAAAAGTAGGTCTGGCAGGGGCCCGACGCCATATACTACGGACAGACCGGTTGGTTACGCATTGAAACCATTCAACCAATCAAACCGTCCTACACAGCACCTAGCGGAAGTAATTATTAAGTTACACAATTAATAACCTTGCTAAAATGAATGTCCACTGAACCAAAACATAGGAATGCTGAATACATAAAACAACAACTGGCCTTAAGGCCTTACAATGTTTGCTTAATAAAACATGTCTTTCAAACCTCGGCACGCAGGCCGGCCATACATAAGATAAATGGAAAACATAAAAAGTTAGGCCTTCGAGGGCCGGCACAGCATCATGGCTTTAGCCCGCTATTTCTCGGTTGGCTCCGCAGCACCTGCAAGCCACAATCCACGACCCGGTGGTAAACAAAATAACGGTCAGCTATACTGACCAAATTATAACGATCCCGCCCCCAAAATCGGGGCGGAGATGCTCTTTCCCTGCACTTTATTAGTATAAACATCAAAGTAGTGTAAACACACTTCATCACAGGCGCAGGCTCGCACGGCCGCACGCCCCGTGCACTCAGGGCACATTCACGGCGGACTGGCCAACGTCACGTCAATTCAAGCCATAGACGTTCCCGTTCCACCACCGCCCCTTGGACGGCAAACCATATGAGTATTTTGCCTTCCTTGCCTTGGTCACGACAATTTAAGCCATAGACCGCCAAAGACCCTAATCCATGCCAACGGTTCCACCGAACGACATAGATTGGGTACGGTTCCTCCTAACCCGTGCTCACACCGCAACGGCAATTTAAGCCATATGCGCAAGTCAAGACTCACCGAGTCCTGTTTTCACCACAATTATCACATAACCTGGTTATGTTCACGTTGGCTCCCCGGCCACCATGTTAGCAAAGCACGCTTTTGCCCAGTGTTCCGGGTGCACCTTGGAGTTAATCTCTAAGGCTTCCTGTTGTAATCTACCACGTAGAAAACCCGAAAACGCCAAATCACCCGGAGTCTTCCCCGGTTCAAATGCAATGCAACATCACCGATCCAGACCAACTTGTCCGAATAGGCTTCACACCCAATGCCTATGCCCGTTTACGCATACGGACTCTACACAAGGGGGAATTTACAAATCTACCCCAAGGATCGCCTCAACTCTTCGCTCACTCGTGAGAGAGGGCTTCCTATGCAAAGGAAAAGAGGGCTTCACATGCCCTAGGATGAGAATCGTTACCCTTGTGTTTTTCCTCGGTGCCATGGGAATCTACGCAGATGGAAAGCACCGTAATATCCTTGCCTCTGCGGATCCGAAGACGGCTCGCGATTTGGACCACCGAAGCTCCGCCGGTGACCGGATCTTTGGTCTTCTTCCTCCTCCTTGCTCTCCCTTCTCTCTAGAACATGGCCGTGTGCATGGCTGTGTCACCCATTCGCCGTCTCACCCGACATTCCTACCAGCACACAATATTCGACACGGCCTCCGACACGCCCGTGTCACATGTGACACGACCGTGTCAAGGCCCGTGTCATGCCCCGTGTGCGACTACCAACACTTGTTTATCGAGAAGGACACGGCCTGCGATAAGGCACCCAACACGCCCGTATCATAAGTGACACGCCCGTGTCTGTGCCCGTCTCATGGCCCGTGTACATGTCTCAGGAAACTCCCTAGCGTGACACACACTAGGACACGCCCGTGTCCCAGGCCGTGTGCCTCAACTCGATGATCGTCGTCGTCAAAACGTCGACCACATCACCTGTGGCCGAACACGCCCGTGACACGCCCGTATCACGCTCGTGACATGCCTGTGACACCTGCTCCAAGTCCCAGACTTGGCTTAAAACATCACCCGTCCCTCTTTTGAGTTTTGGGGTGTTACAAATCTCCCCCTCTTAAAAGAATTTCGCCCACGAAATTACTATAGGAAAGAAAATGAAAAACTTTAAGCAGTACCTGAGCGGAATAACTCTGGGTACTCCTCCAGCATAGTTTGCTCTCGCTCCCAAGAGAGCTCCTCCCGACCGCAATTATCCCACCGGACCTTGACCATTCGAATCTCCTTGTTACGGAGTCGCTTAGTTTCAAAGTCTACAATACAAACGGGCTTGACCTTAGTCGTCAACCCTTCATCCACTGGTACTAGATCCACTGCGATCACCTACGAAGGTTCTTGCACCGCCTTCCGCAACACAGAGACGTTGAATACATCGTGTAGTCCACTCAACTCCACCGATAGCTTTAAACGATAAGCCGCTTCGCTGACCTGCTCAAAAATCTCAAAGGGTCCAAGGTATCTTTGCCTCAGCTTCTTCAAGCGTCTCACCCGCGAAACACCCTTGAACGGCTTTATCTTCAAGTACACCCAATCGCCGACCCCGAACTCCACGTTCCGGTGTTTGGCATTGTAGTACTTAGCTTTCCTGTCCTGAGCGATCAACAAATGCTCTCGAATGATCCGCACAAAAGAAGTAGCACTCTCCACCTCCTGCTTCTTGTACAACCTTGCCTCACCCGTTTCCAGCCACGATAATGGCGTGCGACACTTCCTACCATATAGGGCCTCGAAGGGCGCCATTTGAATACTCGCCTGGTAGCTGTTGTTGTACGCAAACTCCACCAAATACAGGTGATCTTCCCAATGCTTCCCGAAGTCTAGAACACACATGCGGAGCATGTCTTCCAACGTTCTGTTGACTCTCTCGGTTTGCCCATTCATTTGCGGATGAAAGGTTGTGCTGAACTTCAATTTAGTCCCCAACATTTGTTGCACCAACCTCCAATCGTTGGACGTAAAACGCTTATCCCGGTCACTCACGATGCTATGCGGCACACCGGGTAATCTGACTATATTATCCGCATATAGCTTTGCCAGTTTTTCCACTGAGTCATCCTTCCTATGCGGAATAAAGTGCGACACCTTTGTTAACCGGTCTACGATCACCCAGATGGCATCGTTCCCCTTCTGCGACCTTGGCAAGCCATGCACAAAGTCCATCGATATGTCGTCGAACTTCCACTCCGGAATAGGCAAGGATTTCAAGAATCCTCCAGTCTTTTGAAACTTCTCCTTTACCAAGGCGCAGGTTTGACACTTAGCCACAAATAGGGCTTCATCCTTCTTGAGTCTTGGCCACCAAAACAGCTTCTTCAGGCCTTGGTACATCTTCGTGCTCCCTGGGTGGATTGAGTACTTGGTATTATGGGCCTCATAAAACAACTCCGCCCATAGATTTCCCCCGCTTGGGATGCACAAACGATGGTCCTTCCTTAGGAGCCCATCCAAAACCGAAAACTGGGAATTTGACCCATCCAAAGCTGCACCCATAAGCTCCTTCATGCCAGTATCCAACTCAAACGCCTACCGAACGCGATCAGCCAGGTCATACTGAACTTCCATCCAATTCAACAATGCTTTGGCGCTAGACTACTTGTCCACACAACTAATCTCCAAAGCCTCCAATTCCCATACAAGCCTCTCATCATTAAAAGACAACCAATTGGCTTGGGCGGGAGCCCTGCGACTCAACGCATCCGCAACTGCATTGCCCTTCCCGGGTACATAATGAATCTTGAATGTGTAGTCCCCAAGGAACTCCATCCATCTACACTGCCTCATGTTGAGATCCTTCTGATCCAACAGGTACTTCAGGCTTTTGTGGTCGGTATAGATATCGACCTTTACGCCGTACAAGTAGTGTCTCCACCGCTTAAGCACAAATATCACGGCCTCCAACTCCAAGTCGTGGACCGGATAATTCCTTTCGTGCACTTTCAGCTGACGCGATCCATACGCTATTATGCTCACATGCCGCAGTAACACGCAGCCAAAACCACTACCTGAGGCATCACTATAAATTTCGAAGCCCTCGGTCCCACTCGGCGAACTTAACACCGGCGCCGTGGTCAACCTTCCCTTCAGCTCCTCAAATGCTTTCACGCACTCCTGCGTTCACAAGAACTTCTGATCCTTCCTTGTCAACTTCGTGAGAGGTAACGCTATCCGCGAGAAGTTCTCCATGAAGCGCTTGTAATAGCCGGCAAGCCCAAGAAAAACTCTGGACTTCCGCTACCGAAGACAACACAGGCCACTCCCGTATAGCAATAATCTTCGCCGGATCAACCGCTATACCTTCCCCACTGACAATGTGACCAAGGAATGCTACTGAGGGTAGCCAGAACTCGCATTTAGAGAATTTTGCATAGAGTTCATTCCTCCTCAGTGTCTCCAACACCAGATGCAAGTGCTTGAAGTCGTCTTCCTCGCATTGCGAGTACACTAGTATGTCGTCAATAAAGACGATCACAAAGCGGTCCAGAAAATCTCGGAATGTTCGGTTCATAAAATCCATAAACACCGATGGCGCATTCGTCATTCCAAACGACATGATCATGAACTCGAAATGCCCATACCTTGTGTTGAACGCCATCTTCGGGATATTACACTCCCTTATCCTCAGCTGATAATACCCAGACTTCAGATCCAACTTCGAATACACCGACGATCCGACTAACTGATCGATGAGATCATCGATCCTTGGGATTGGGTATTTATTCTTCTCCGTTAGCTTGTTCAACTCCCTATAGTCGATACACAGCCGCAGACTCCCATCCTTCTTCTTAACAAAGAGGACCGGTGCGCTCCAAGGAGATGAGCTTGGACGCACATACCCTTTCTCCAACAACTCTTCCAGTTGAACCTTCATCTCTACAATCTCCTGAGGCGCCAACCTATAAGGAGAACGTGACACAAGTTTGGCACCTGGCACGAGCTCGATTGTGAAGTCAATCTCTCGCTGTGGTGGGGCTCTGGGAAGATTATCCGGGAACACATCGGGGTATTCACAAACCATGGGGATACTATCCAAAGCGGACTTTGGCTCTACAGCCCCCACTATCGTGAAGAACAGCTCTGCGCCAGCACGAACTGCCTTTACCACCTGAAGAGCAGACATCAGCATCCTGCTCGACCCCTTCAGTCCCGTGAATGTTGTCTCCCGCCCAACACCCAGCTTGAACTCCTTACCATCGCAATCAATATAGTCCTTCTGCTCTGAAAGCCAATCCATCCAAAAGATAGTGTCGAACTCTACTAGCGGCAGCAATGACGCTAGCAAGTCGAACTCTTGGTTTCCAATAAGAACTTTTACGGCGCACACTCTGTCGGCACGCATCCAACAACCATTCGGTAGCAGCACATCCAATTTGTCCTTCGCCATCGAAGAAGGGACTCCGATGCGCGATACAAAGCTTTCGGACACAAAGGAGTGTGAGGCTCCCGTATCGAATAGTGCTCGTGCCGGACTATCGCCAATAAGAACAAAGCCTACACAAACAGTATAAGGTAACAAGCACTAGGTAACAGTATTTAAAGCTAACTTGCTATAAATTAAATCGTACCTGTCACCAGGTCGGCCTGCTTGATGGCCTCTTGCTGGCCTAAGTTGTAGACTCTAGGTTGAGTCGGAGCATAATGGGACGTGGTTGACTCCACCGCTTTCCCCTTTTCTTCATAAGTGGCTCCCTGTTTTTTCTCGGACAAAGTGCCCCGTCTTTCCGCAAGTAAAACAAGCGTCTGGGGTTCGGTTGGTAGTTGTCCCCGAGGCACCTGAAGAAGGGGCTTGACCGGACGTCCTAGCCTTCTTATAGAACCTGCGATAACCCGACTTCGACGTAGTCGGCGCTTTGAACTCTGATTTCTTACCACCGAATTCCTTCTTTGCTTTCACGTTCTTCATGTCCTTTTCCAAGGACCGGGCCGTGTTGACCAAGGTTAGGAAACCCTGCGCCATAGGCCCCGACAGTAACAACCTAAGCTCATCTCTTAACCCTACATAGAAGAGGTTTTTCTTGCGCTCCTCATCGGCAAAGGTAGCGTCAGCGTATCTCCCCAAACGAGTGAACTCGTGGAGATACTCGTCCACTGTATTATCTCCTTGCACAAACCTTTGGAACTCGTTCTCCAATGCAATCCTCTGCGCTGAGGGGAGGTATCGAGCCATGAACAATCTCGAAAATTCCTCCATAGGTACTTTGGCCAACGGCCTTCCCCTCAACTGGTGTAGCTCCAGCCCTTCCTACCATAATCTCGCATCCTCGTCCAATAGGAACGTTGCTATCGTGGTCTTCTGCCACTCTTCTGTTTCTCTTGCTGTCATCACCCTATTGACTCTTGAGAGCCAATCTTTGGCCTGGGTCGGGGTTCCCATTCCCGAGAACACTGGTGGGTGGAAGCCCATCACATGCTTAAGCTGTCTCTCAGTTGCTCTCCGAGGCAACTCCGGCTCCACCGCCACCTGTTCCACCCTTCTAGGATTCGCCGCTTGGAGCGGCACTTTCTCCACCGCAGGAGCAGGCTGCTGCACTTGCCTTGTAGGTTGCGCATTGATCATAGAAAAGACAGCTTATGCCACCAATCTAATGGTCTCGGTAGACGGAGGTGTTGCAAGCGCATCATTAGGTGCACTGCTTGCCTTAGAACTTGGCCGTTCAGATGGTCCAACACCACTTCTGGTCACCTATAATCGTGAAAAACACCGATAAGCGACCCAACAATATTGCAAATAGCAATTATAGGAACACGCAGATTCCTTAAACATGTGTATTTTCATTCCTAAGTGGACATTCATAGGTTCTTTTCATGTTATAACGATGACGCACACACATGTGCTCACCACCCCTTAAAGTAAATTCGTCCACGAATTCATTTAAGCTTGACCAAAAATGGTAGTCTGATACCAATTAGTAACACCTCTATCCGTCACATGGCATATAGCAGTAGGTCCGGTCGGGGCCCGACGCCATATACTACGGACAGACCGGTTGGTTACGCGTTGAAACCATTCAACCAATCACAACGTCCTACATAGCACCTAACTAAAGCAATTATTAAGTTGCATAGTTAAGAACCTTGCTAACATGAATGTCCACTGAACCAAAACATAGGAATGTTGAATACACAAAACAACAACTGGCCTTAAGGCCTTACAATGTTTGCTAAATAAAACATATCTTTCAAACCTCGGCACGCAGGCCGACCATACATGAGATAAATGGAAAACATAAAAAGTTAGGCCTTCGAGGGTCGGCACAGCATCATTGGCATTAGCCCGCTATTTCCTGCTCGGCTCCACAGCACCTGCAAGCCACAATCCACCGCCCGGTGGTAAAAAAAATAACGGTCAGCTATGCTGACCAAATTATAACGATCTCGCCCCCAAAATCAGGGCGGCGATGCTCTTTCCCTGCACTTTATTAGTATAAGCATCAAAGTAGTGTAAACATACTTCATCACAGGCGCAGACTCGCACGGCCGCACGCCCCGTGCACTCAGGGCACATTCACGGCGGACCAGCCAACGTCACGTCAATTCAAGCCATAGACGTTCCCGTTCCACCACCGCCCCTTGGACGGCCAACCATATGAGCATTTTGCCTTCCTGGCCTTGGTCACGACAATTTAATCCATAGACTACCGAAGACCCTCATCCATGCCAACGGTTCCACCAATCGACATAGATCAGGGAAGGTTCCTCCGGACCCGTGCTCACACCGCAATGACAATTTAAGCCATATGCGCAGATCAAGACTCACTGAGTCCCGTTTTCACCATAATAATCACATAACCCGGTTATATTCACGTTGGCTCCCCGGCCACCATGTTGGCAAAGCACTCTTTTGCCAATTTTTCCGGGTGCACCTTGGAGTTAATCTCTAAGGCTCCCTGTTGCAATCTACTACGTAGAAAACCGGAAAATGCCCAAACACCCGGAGTCTTCCCGGGTTCAAATGCAATGCAACATCACCGATCCAGACCAACTTGTCCGGATAGGCTTCACACATAATGCCTATGCCCGTTTACGCATACGAACTCTACACAAGGGGGACTTTACATATCTACCCCAAGGAACGCCTCAACTCTTCGCTCACTCACGAGAGAGGGCTTCCTATGTAAAGGAAAAGAGGGTTTCACATGCCCTAGGATGAGAATCGTTATCCTTGCGTTTTTCCTCGTCGCTATGGGAATCTACGCGGATGGAAAGCACTGTAATCTCCTTGCCTATGCGGATCCGAAGACGGCTCGCGATTTGGAGCACCGAAGCTCCGTCGGTGACCGAATCTTTGGTCTTCTTCCTCCTCCTTGCTCTCCCTTCTCTCTAGAACTTAGAGAGAGATGAACCCAAGTGAAATGAGGGCTTCTAAACCCTATTTCCGGGTTTAAACCGCCAGCACCAACCCACAGCCGTCGGATCCCAACATAAGAAAAAGAACGGCTACGATCGGGGCCAAAAATACAAAATATGGGCTGAACACGGGTTGCAACACGGCCGTGTGCATGGCCATATCACCCATTCGCCGTCTCACCCGACGTTCTAACCAGCACATGGCATTCGACATGGCCTCCGACACGCCTGTGTCACATGTGACACGGCCGTGTCAAGGCCCGTTTCACGCCCTGTGTGCGACTACCAACACTTGTTTCCCGAAGACACGGCCTGCGACACGGCACCCAACATGCCCGTGTCTTAAGTGACATGCCCGTGTCTGTGCCCGTGTCTGTGCTCGTGTCATGGCTCGTGTACATGACTCAGGAAACTCTCTAGCGTGACACGCCCTGGGACACGCCAGTGTCCCAGGCCGTGTGCCTCAACTTGACGATCGTCGATCGTCAAAACGTCGACAACATGACCCGTGGCCGTACACGCCCGTGACACGCCCGTGTCACGCCCGTGTCACGCCCGTGACACGCCCGTGACACCTGCTCCAAGTCCCAGAATTGGCTTAAAACGTCACCCGTCCCTCTTTTGAGTTTCGAGGTGTTACAGGTTGCATGTGTTTTATTTGCTGTGTGCTGTGAATTAGTTCTCTTGCTTTACTTTATTTTGTTTACTGCAAGCACAATACACTATAATTAAATTAAGTCTTCCACTGCCAATTAATTTTTAATTTGCAAAATTATTTTAAAATACTTTATTCACCCCCCCCCCCTCTAGAGTAAAGGTAGATCTTACCCTCACTTTCAGTTTCTCCTATATTTTCTCAAGTCATTGACTATTCTAAAGAACTTTTCATATGTTTGTTCAATAAAATCTGTCTTCCCTTGTCTAAATGGCTCATATTGCTGGTTAAGGAATGACCTTCTGTCATCTCTCACCTCTGTTGTACCTTCCATATACACTATCAAGGTATCCTACATTCCCTTAGAAGAATTACAGTGCACCAAATTCTGAAATGTTGAGTTGTGTATAGCACTCACTATTATGTTCTGTGCTGTTTTGTCCATAGTAGCAAGTATGACCTCATCCTTTTCCATTTCTGATAATGTCTTGGGAGTTTGAATATTTGCATCTAGGACAGATGATTTCATGGGCACATAGGATACTTCTTTAATTGTAACAAAGATTCTTGGATCTGAAGCTTCCATGAACAGTCTTACTCTTTGTTACCATATAGCAAAATTGTCCTTAGTGCAGATGGGCAATTTCATGGAACTGAGTTCTCTGCTTAATTCAAAAGCCACAGGTCAGATAACCTTCAACTACCCTTAGGATCTTTTCCTGACTGTTAGGTCTATCTTTGGGTAACCTCCCTCTGGTACCACTTGAAATTCAAGCCTATGGGTAGAAAGTCACCTAGGGGGGTGAATAGGTGATCTATTAAAATTCTTTGTAGTTCTTTTAACTTAAGTAATGTGACCTAATGAAATTCAGAATATTGCTATACCCAGCACAGACAATAGAACAACAAGAACTGATCACAGCATACACAACAAAGAACACATCATACGACACATAGCACAATAGACACAGCAAGTTTATTGTTGTTCCCCTATCTATGGTACATCCACTTTCCCCCTTCTTCCTCTCTAGCAATATGCTAGATAAGGTTATAGCTCCTCCTTCACAACTCAGGTCCAATAAGGCTCAATTTCTCTCCAAGAAACCTACACTCAGACTCACTGGTTCTACCTCATAGATATCTAAATCTCCTACCTCAGAGATCTCCTCAATCTCCTACCTCAGCCTTTATAGATTAGGCCTATAATCTCAGTGATTTATCCCAAATCACCTACCTCAGATTCACCCAGAATCCTACCTCAGCCTTTATAGATTAGGCTTACAAAACTCAGAGAATAAGATCTCCTACCCACTCAGATCTCTAGGAGATCTTACAATGGAATTTGATAAAAACAAATTACAGAAAAACAGAAAACCTATTATCTGCTGGATCTGTGTGTACAAATCTTTTCATTCAGTTATAGTTTGATTTTTTTTCTTGATAGATCAGTAGGCTGAATTGAATTTCTTCTGAATCAGCACCTTCTTGATGAAGATCAGATTAAATAGTTTGAAGTTGCAGATGAACAGATCACTTAATCCCCAGATCAACCTTAGAAAAGGGATTTGAAGACTTTCTTAAAGATCAACTTCTTCTTCTCTTTCTACTTCTTGATTTGTCTTTTAGAATAGTGAGAGACTGATGAATAGAATAGAATCGGTTTCGTTTCTTCTGAAGGCAACACCTCCTATATTTAGAAATCTCAGACGGCTTGGACTGGTATTGATGATATCAGCAACTGCCAGCAAATCCTTCCATGAATTGTCTTTATAGAAGTGAATCCTTCCTGTGTCGAGCAGAATGATCTGACTTATCTTGACCTGATTTATGTTGACTCAGCACATTCTGACATATAAGCGTTGAAGTAGATTGGTTGTCTCAAAATTTATGTTGAGACATCCTTGACAGACTCAACACTTCCATACTTAGAATAGCTTTTATCTCAGAACAGAAAGTGTTGAAATAGTATAGTTATGTTGACACATCTATTATTTGTGTCGACACATCTGTCATCTTTGTCGACACATCTTTGTTCTGCCTTGTGTCGAGACAGAACTATTGTCTCGACACAACTGTTATTTGTGTCGACACATCTGTTATCTATGTCGACAAATCTTTGTTCTGCCTTGTGTCGAGACAGAAGTATTGTCTCGACACAACTGTTATTTGTGTTTACTACTAATCTGCCTTGTGTCGACACAGAAGTATTGTCTCGACACATGCTGTCTCAACACTTTCACTTAGAATAATTTCTTTAACTTTGATCCTACACATGTAAACTTAGCAAACATCAAATACACCTTTGGGTAAATCATTAAGTTGTCAAGGGGACTTCTCTAGATCAGGTACACTGTTCCCAATGTACCCAACCGCATTCCAAGGCATGTAGTCCCATGTCCTTCATTGGCTCAAACCCCATCCCTAGGGCTTACACTAGGTTCCTAGGGTATCTCCACCCCAAACTACCCCTAGATCCCTTGTGTGGGTCATTAGATGTCTTTGGGGCTCTGGCCAAGGTCCCATCTCCTTTGGGTGAGGATTGGCCACCCAATCCATCAAATACACATTTTCTCTAATTTACCATTTAGGGACCAAATTTTGGTCTCACCAATACCTTCTCAAATCAACACCCAAATGGGCTGAAATTTTTACCAGGGTCATATCATGACACTATTAGACAACCACCAAAATTTTGGATGGTTTTAAGGTCATTAGACCCCTTAATTAATTCATACATGTTTTATTAAATGTTTACAAAAACTATAGGAAAATGTTTTCTAAAAATTTCCATTTTTGAATATGATAGAAGTATGGGTTAGAGTGACCCCCAGTCCAAATTTCAGGTCATTTGGATGGCTGGATTGATGGGGGCACTCAATTCAATCTATGGTTAACCCGAGATATAGACTGCACCATTTTGAGTGATGTGGTCAGACCACTAACCCAAATGGGTTTAAACATATTTTAAAATAGATTAGACCTTAAGGGCTACAACTTTGACATTGATCATTTTAACTATAGGAGCCTCTAGGTATTTTTAATAAATATTTTAAAACACTCTATAAAGTGTGACAATCATTAAATGAAATATTATTTAATATATAGTATATAAATTAGATCCAGCAGGAATCTTGAAGCAAGGATCGATGGCATCCTTATTCTTCTATAAAGAGCCAACGACTCACTGTAGCCGATCTTGGGCAGACTTGGGGGATGATTTCCCAGCCACCTGAGTGCCTCCCAAGCCGACCACTACAGCCACCACCTTCGTTGAGGTGGTGGCCGGCGATAGCCGGTGGTAAGCAAGTCGGAGGTGGCCGAAATTGGGATTTAAGCATGGAAGTAAAAGCTTGAAAAACCAAGCTTTCGGCCCACCCGATCTAGGGCCAATTGGCCCCAAACCTTACGGCCAATGACATAGGATCTATCCACTAGAAGAGGAGAGGAGGGTAGGACCTTTTGGGAGGGTTAGATTCAGGCTGATCATCGTGTTGCCATTGCTGGATTTTGAGCTTTCGGGTGCTCTACAACTTCACTATAGGAGGGCTCGAATTCTTCAGGGAAGGAGTGGAAACGATTGTTGGAAATCCAAGGAAGTTTTTAAGATGATCAAATAGGGAGGTGAGTGGTCATGGCATCAATGCCATTAATGGCCATTAGTGGAGGTTTTTGACCTTGGCTTTTGGGGGTGAATGTTGGAACCCTAGTTTGGATTTGGGCAAGGACAACTATTAGGATTGCTTAGAATGACCCAACATGTATAGTCTGGGGTCATAGGTTTTTTCCAGGGTCAAAGTCAGTAGCACCAACTTAGACTGTCAGTACTCCACTTCAGAAGACTTTAGAGACAGAAGAACTCAAAGGAAAAGCAGCTAAAATGATTGCAGGAAAGTCATTCAACGATAGCTTAACTCAGCTCGACGATCATCGATCTCAGATCGACGAACTCAGAGTTCCTTCTCTGAGTTAAGCTCGACAAAAGTCTATCTGTGATCGACGAACTATGATCTCACATCAGAAGTTCAGCTCGATGAAGGACTATCTCAGTTCGACGAACTTGGAGCTCAGATTGGCAAGTATATTTTTAGCTCGACGATCTTGGAGCTAGGCTTGACAAAGGAGAATTCCTAGTTCGACGAACTTGGATTTCAGGTCGACGAAATCATTGCTAAGTTCGACTAACTCCTTCCAGGATCTGTTCGACTATTCTTCTCTATAGTTTCTAAGTTCGACTATCAGTTTGATTTCAAATTCTATTATATCAAGAAAGTAATGCTCTGATAATTAATGCTCAATATTCTCAAGAATATAGTCGTTTCGGGCAGCATTAATTATGGTTTTTACAGATTTATTAATCTACCATATTTACTGGAACAGATAGGGAAATACATTTGATAATACGTTTTGTAGCCTAAACTATTATCGTATTTTATATTTTATATTGTACTAATCATGTCTATTACAAGTTTATTTTTTATCATTTTTATGTTAATATTATTACTACTGACTTTTTCTTGTCTTTTTGAAGGTTTCCAGAAAATTGGTCAAAAATAACCTGACAAGCCCCCCTGTCACGCCCTACCTGGGCATGACCTAGGGCGTGTCACCCGATCCCGAGGACTCCTGCTGGAAGGGACAGGAAAAACGAACAAAACGGCTATCACGCCCCCCTGACACGCCCTCCCCGGGCGTGTCTCCAGGCGTGACCAAGGGCGTGTCGCCCTCTGCCACAAAGCCTGCCGCCGCATTGAATGCAGGTTCCGCCACAGCACGCAACAGTACTGTCACTCCCCCCATCACGGGCGTGACCTGGGGTGTGACATCAACTTTTCCGACGACTGACGGATTTCCGACCAATGATTTCGACGCGACATACGTGTCACGCCCCACCTACACGGGCGTGACCAACCCGAGAATTTTTCCTATAAATTCAGACGCCCCCCTTCCATTTCAGCAAGCTTTGGTTGAGAGGGGGAGGTGCTGCCCCTTTGTTCCTTGATCCTATTTTATGCTTTTTTTTTCTCTCTCTCTCTATCTCTCTCTCTCTTTGTAATTTTCTTTTAACCCTAGTTTAATCTTTACTTGTTTATGCTTTCTTTGTAATCTTTAGTGTTGCTTAGTGCTAATTGTAGGGCTAGAATAGGATTTCAATTCCTTGCACTTGTAGTTTCTTTTTCCATAGTATAACTTGCCCCTTTTCATTAATAGAAGTGTTCTTTGTTTAGCTTGTTTATTTTTATGCTTTACTACTCATCCCCCCTCCTCCACTTCATTATGATTAACTAATCCTCCTTGTACTCGATCTTGATGATCCGAGGTTCGAGTGATTAAGTTATGATGTTTTGATTAATCTTTTCTTTTTAGGTTAGGGCCTTGAATTACTCTTGATTAATCACGGGTTGGAGGTATATTATCGATATATACTCTCCACATTTGCTTTCATTCTGGGCTAGCCGAGAGGCCGATAGAATGAAGTGAGCATTCAAGAGTAAAGGGAGTTGTACGCACCCCTCGAGAGAGGAAGACGTCCAAATCTCCCGGATTGGAGTAAAATCCAATAGTGGGGTTCACCGCGTAAAGCGAGTTTTAGGCCTCCGATTTAGACAAGAGTCGGTCGGACCTTCCTAAACTAAGTTGGGCACGACTTCGAGAGAATCGTGTTCAAGCTTTAGGAACCTCCACAGTCAAGGACCTTTATCCTATTAAGTTTAGATTTTTATCGCATTTTCTTAATCGTCTTTAGCCGAGGTGATTCTTGATCGAGTGCATTTCCATTTCATATTTTCAACCATTTGTAGTAATCGATTTTCTTATGCTCTTTAATTAACTGTAATAGCTCTCTTTCTAGCTTTAGCTTTATTTTCTTTAGTTGCACTTATTTTCTCAAAACCCTAGTTTTTCCGTCGATAAGATAATAGTCTTCGTGTGAGTAAGTATACTCAACAGTTCCCGGATTTCAATACGACACTTGTGTCCCCTAGCTACAATTCGATAGGTATACTTTCCTCATTGGATTGCTAGTTCGGTTACGTTTATTTTATTCGAACCCTAGCGTGCATCAACATTCAAGACAAATATTAGCCGTTCAGAATTCCAGAATTATGCAGAGAATTTCAAAGGAAAGATTTAAAATTCAAATAGTCTTGAATCCAAAAACATATATAAAGTGATTTTCTTTCAGATGAATTTATTATTGAGAGAGATACACATATAAAAAATAACAATCACAAGAGAAGTGAATCAGTGAAAAAGTATTAGCAGACAGTGAAGAACAAACAGCTCTCACACAGTCAGTGTTCTTCATCTTCTTCAGGCTTTCAAGGGACAAACAATCAAAATCAGTCTAAAAGCTTGAAGAGCAACATCATTTGAAGGCCTACACCCTGAAGAGAAAAGGACTCCCTCACCTGGTCATCAAGTTTATTCATATCAGGGGGAGCTTTTTGCTTCATCAGAATCCACTAGTCTTCTCCCAGATTATTGACAGAGAAGAACATCTTTAACCTTTTTGTTTATTTCATCCAACTATGTACATGGTTTTAACTCCCTTCAAAAGTTACACTTATGGTTGTTAAGTCTCCTGATCAAATGACTTAGAATGGTTTTTGGGCACCTGATCAAAAGCTCAAAGGGTTGCTAGATCTCTCTTAGAAAAATAGATCTTGTGGTGACAGGGCACCTGAGCAAAAACCTGTGGTGGCAGGGCACCTGATCAAAAACCTGTAGTGGATTCCTACCAGGGTGGTAGAAGAGTGGATGTACCCATGTTTATTGGGGAACCACTATAATGCTTGTTTGTTGTGATATTTCTCTTTATACTTATATATATCACTTTATTTTAATCCGCTATAAAAACTAGTAAATCATTTTAATACTCTATTCACCCCCCCCCCCTCTAGATTAATCATAAGATCTATCCATCACTTTCAATTGGCATCAGAGGTTCGTTTCTTAGTTGTACAGGCTAACGCCTGAACCTAAAAGATCTGATATATCTAATGCTAATCTAGATTTTCTATCATGGCACAAAACAAGGAATTTTCAAGCACTAGACCTCTAGTGTGCAACTTAAGTAAGTTTTCACTTTGGAAGGCAAGAATTAAACTTTATATGAATTCCATTGATTAAGACATCTATATTTCTATCTTGTCAGGTCCCCCTACACCAACTACAACAACAAGCATAAGTGATGTTCCACCACCTGAGTGGACAGAGGCTCAAAAGAATCTGAAAGTGGCAGATGAACATCCTTGCTCAAACTATGTCTGATGATATATTACAAAAAGTTGCTGAATGCACTTCAGCTAAGGATATCTGGGATTCCCTTAATGGTATGGTTGCAGGATCTGCAAATGAGAGAAAGGACAGAAGAGCCCACTTGATTTCTCAATATGAGAATTTCAAGAAGGGTGAATCTAAATCAGTTGTTGAGATGTACACCAGACTCAGCCTCATCATCAATGACCTGAAAACCCTAGAGAAGGAAATCTCATTGACAGATGTCAATGACAAGATCCTTATGTGCTTCCCTAGCATATGGGACTTTAGGATCTAGCCAATTAAGGAAGCCAGAAGCTTGAATGAGATCTCAATAGATACCTTATTAGGAAAGCTCAAGTATTTTGAGCAACTAATCAAGACAAGGGAAGCTGAACAAGTGGCTTCACCTTCAGTAAGGAAAGAGAAAAACATAGCTTTTCAGGCTATAGATGAAGAAGAATCTCTTCTAGCAAATGAAGACCTCATGAGTCTTTTGGCCAAAAGATTCTACAAAATGGCCAAGAAGGTCTTCAGGAGAATGTCTTCCAGAAATGAAGACAAACCCAGGTATGAAAAAACCCCACTAAAGAAATTATTTCTTATGGATGCAGGAAACCTTGACATATATTGCCAAAATGTCCTGAGAAGAAGAAAGAAAAGAAGAAGGAGATAGACTCAAGAAAGCACTCCACAAATCCTCTTCCAACAAATATAGGAAGAAAGAGAGAGGATTTGTAGCTGACACATGGAGTGACTCAGATTCAGACTCTTCATCCAACTCCAGTTATCTTCATCCAACTCCAGTGAGGATGAATAAGAAGCAAAAGCTAAAGAGATCTATATGATGGCAATCAATGCATCATGCAGCAACTCTGAGTCAGAATCAGAGGAAGACTAGGTGAAGAACTATCCTACCTCATAGGAACAGTGGTACTTGGATAGTGGTTGCTCAAAACAAATGACAGGTTCAAAGGCCAACCTAAGTGACTTTAAAGCAAAGCTTGGACCCAAAGTGATCTTTGGAGACTCCAATTGTGGACAAATAGAAGGATATGGAAATGTCAAGATTGGAGCAGTCACATTCAAAAAGGTAGCTTATTTGAATGGACTTAAGAATAACCTCATATCCATAAGTCAACTATGTGATGAAGGTTATCAGGTAATATTTAATAAATCTCTATGCTCAAATATTTCTGATAAAAACAAAATTGTTTTAAATGGTATTAGACAAGGAAACATATACTTGGTTAATTTTAATTAAACTAAATCAGAAATTTGCTTATTCAATCAGATTAGTAAAACTAATAATTTATGTCATAAGAGACTAGGTCATGTAAACCTTAGGACAATAGCTAAATTATCTAAGGACAACCTTATTAGAGGACTACCTTCTGTCCCCTACAAGAAGGAAGGACTCTGCAGGGCTTATCAATGAGGCAAGCTAACTAAAAATAGTTTTAAATCCATTAATAAAACTGATTCACCCAAAATCTTCTACTTGCTATATATGGACTTTTTTGGACCTATTGCAGTACAGAGCTTGGGAGGGAAGTCATATACCTTACTGACTGTTGATGATTTCTCTAGATTCACTTGGGTTTTCTTTCTGAAAAATAAGTCAGATAACTTTAAAGTTCTTACAGACTTTCTTAAGAGCATACAGATTGAGTTCTCTACTCATGTTGCATTGATCAGAAGTGATCATGGCACTGAGTTTGAATCTCTTCTCATGCAAGAATTTTGTGAGAAGCAAGGTATCATGCATTATTTTTCTTCTTCTAGAACTCCTCATAAAAATGGGGTAGTTGAAAGGAAAAAAATAGAACCCTGATTGAAACTGCATGGACATTACTTGTAGATGCTCACTTACACCTATCCTTTTGGGCAGAGGTAGTAAGCATAGAAAACTATGTTTTAAATAGAAGTCTAATTCATAAGCTAAAGGGTAAGACCCCCTATGAATTACTTAAAGGGAAGAAACCTTAAATTAACTATTTTAAAGTATTTGGCTGTATATGTTATATTCATAATAATAACAAGAAATATCTTAGAAAGTTTGAATCAAAAGCTACAGAGGGCATTTTTCTTGGATATTCCCAAGTTAGCAAGGCTTATAGGGTTTATAACAAATCAACATTAAAAATGGAAAAATCTGTAGATGTAACTATTGAAGAGACTAACAAGTTTTACAAGAAGAAGAATTCTTCTACCATAGACTCTTTGCAGGTACCCTATCTGTATGAGAAGTTGGATGATTTAAACCTTACCCAAGAGGTTACATTGAACCTTCTCCACAGATTGATGAAGACAGAGAAGAAGAAAATTTTGAAGTAGTTGAACCCACAACAGCAGATGTAATTCCACAAGAGGAATTAATTCTACTAGTTGCTGATGTACCAAATCTACCCACTGATCTTCTCACACTTAGAGATCATCCCATATTTCAAGTGATTGGAGACATATCAGCTGGTGTGCAAATAAGGCATCAACTCAACCAAGATTTGATGCATGCTTACTTCATTTCTCAAAGTGAGCCTCAATCCATAAAAGATGCAGAGCAAGATCCCCACTGGATTTTTATAATGCAAGAGGAACTCAATCAATTTGAAAGATGTAGAGTTTTGGATCTAGTTCCAGGACCCAAAGACCATCCAATAATTGGAACTAAATGGGTATTCAGGAATAAGTTGGATGCTCAAGGATAAATTGTGAGGAACAAAGCAAGATTGGTAGCCCAAGGCTATTCTTAGGAGGAAGGCATAGATTTTGACCAAACTTTTGCCCCTATTGCAAGGCTAGAGGCTATCAGGATTTTTCTTGCTTATATAGCATATCAGAAATTCAAAGTTTATCAAATGGATGTCAAGAGTGCATTTCTCATTGGAGAACTCAAAGAGGAACTGTATGTTGAACAACCACCAGGTTTTATCTCTTCAACTCATCCCTCTTACATTTGTAAATTGCATAAAGCCTTTTATGGTCTGAAGCAAGCTCCAAGAGCTTGGTATGAGACCTTGGCTAGTTTTCTTTTAGAGCATAAATTTTATAAAGGCATGGAAGATAAAACTTTATATTTTAGGCATCATAAGGATAAAATTTTGCTAGGTCAAATTTATGTAGATGACATAATATTTGGATCTACTGATTCCAAACTTTACAAAAGGTTTTCTGACATGATGCATTCAAAGTTTGAAATGAGTAGCATGGGTGAACTATCATACTTCCTTGGTCTCCAAGTGAAGCAATCCCCTGATGGTATATTTATATCCCTATCCAAATATACTAAAGAGCTTATTAAAAGATTTGGGATGTTTGATGCCTCAGTAATGAAAACACCCATGCCCTCCAATGGTGTAGTTGATAATGATGAACAGGGCAAACCAGTTGATCAAAAAACATATAGGGAAATTGTTGGGTCCTTATTACATCTTACAGAAAATAGACCAGACATTATGTTTGTTACATGCATTTGTGCTAGGTTTCAAGTAAATCCCAAAGAATCTCACCTAATTTTATTAAAAAGGATTTTGAGATATATAAAGGGTTGTCCAAATCTAGGACTTTGGTATCCAACAGAGTCAGAATTTGACTTTACAATATTCTCAGATTCTGACTATGTTGTATGTAGAGTTCACAGGAAAAGTACATCAGGAACTTGTCAGTATCTTTGTGATAGGCTTGTGTCCTGGTTTTGCAAGAAATAAACATCTATGTCAACATCAACTGTTGAAGCTAAGTAAATGGCAGCTGGTAGTTGCTACTCACAGATATTGTGGATTCAAAATCAGCTACTAGATTATGATTTCAACTTCAATAATTCAATCATCTTTTGTGATAATACTAGTGTTATTTCAATTACACAAAATCTAGTGCTTTATAGTAGAACCAAGCATATGGAGATTAGACATCATTTCATTAGAGATTGTGTGGACAAAAATAAAATTAACCTTATCTTTATCTCTATTTGTTTATAAAGAGCAGACATCTTCAAAAAACCATTAGATGAAAAGAAACATTTGTTCTTCCTAAATCGGCTAGGTATGATTAATGAAGAAGTTTTAATTTGATTTTTGTCTGAGGTCGAAGAATTGGTCACCTTTCGTCGAATGGAGATCGACAATCTGTGAACTTTTCTTAAGATTTTTTGTCAAATGGAGATCGACGAAATCTCTTTGAGAAACATTTTCGTCGAACGGAGATCGACGATTTTGCTTCAGAAAATTTTTCGTCGACCGGAGAATGATGAACTGTTTTCCCCCTCTTCAAACTGAGATCAACGCTTTTATTTCTTCATGAAATTTTTCTTTCACCTGCGTTCGAAGCTTTTCTTTTGCGTCGTACGGTGTTTGCGTTTCATCTTCTGAAAACCTATAATTAGGCTTTCATCGAACTCTATCTCGTGCTTTACAGTTCTCTTGCACTTGATCTTTTGTTCTTGCAGGTAATGGCGATTTTCGGCGGAGACCCTCTCTGGAATGAAATTTGATGCAGGGAAATCAAGGAATGGGTATTCACTGCAACATTTCCAGAACAAACCTCCATTTCTGGATCGATTTCTGGGCATCAGCTGGCTTCCACCTCCTCTATCCCTTCTTCTGGGGGACTGGGCTCAGGTATCTCTGAATCCATGCAAGGGGAGAAGTTCTATGAAGAAGCTCTAGTCCCAACACCAACAACAGCAGTCTGATAGTCAAATCAGTCAGCAGAAACTTCAAGATGTTCAAGAAGAAAAATCAAGTCCAGAGAGACCTCCCTCTCCTGCTTATGATCTAGAATTAGATCACCCTTATAGAATGGCCAGGTTCAATGAGCTGATAGCTCTATCTCAAATAAGGAAGGCCAAGGAAGAAGGAAAGGATGCCTCTCAATTCTCTACTATGACTTCTTACAGGAAGAAAAAACTAGTTAAATATCAGGTACAAAATCTTTTCAATGTTGATACCTATATGAATTTGCATCCTGAAGATGTAGTGCCCAGAGCTGCAACTGTAAAAATTCTTGGTGCACAAGACATGAAGATTACCCAAAGAGAAGTAGAGGATCCAAAAAGGAAAATGGTTTTCACAAAACCTTCTTCAGATTCTTCAAAGAAAGACTCTTAATTTTCTGCCTATGGATTTTGAATTTCGTTATTGTTGTATATTTTTCAAAGCACAATTGTATAAATATCTGCTGAATATTTTATTTCTACTAGATATATTTTCTTGCTTTATTCTTTATAAATAGTATCCTCACCCAAATAGGGGGAGATTGTTGGAACCCTTGTTTGGATTTGGGCAAGGACTACTATTAGGATTGCTTAGAATGACCCAACATGTATAATCTGGGGTCATAGGTTTTTTCTAGGGTCAATCAGCAGCATCAACATTGACTGTCAGTACTCCACTTCAAAATACTTTAGAGACAAAAGGCCTCAAACGAAAAACCGTTAAAATGATTGCAGGAAAGTCATTCGACGATAGCTGAACTAAGCTCGATGATCGTCGATATCAGATCGACGAACTCAGAGTTCCTTCTCTGAGTTAAGCTCGATGAAAGTCTATCTGTGATCGACGAACTATGATCTCACATAATAAGTTTAGCTCGATGAAGGACTATCTCAGTTCGACGAACTTGGAGCTCAGATTGGCTAGTATATTTTCAGCTCGACAATCATGGAGCTCAGCTCGACGAAGGAGAATTCTTAGCTCTACTAACTTGGAGTTCTGGTCAATGAAATCATTGCTGAGTTCGACTAACTCCTTCCAGTTCTGTTTGACTATTCTTCTCTGCAGTTTCTCAGTTCGACTATCAGTTTGATTTCAAATTCTATTATATCAAGAGAGTAATGCTCTGATAATTAATGCTCAATATTCTTAAGAATATACCATTTTCGGGCAGCATTAATTATTGTTTTCACAGAGTTATTACTCTACCATATTTACTGGGAAAGTTAGAGAAATACATTCAATACAAATATTAGCCGTTCAGAATTCCAGAATTATGTAGAGAATTTCAAAGGAAAGATTTAAAATTCAAATGGTCTTGAATCCAAAAACATATATAAAGTGATTTTATTTTAGAAGAATTTATTATTGAGAGAGATACATAGATAAAAAATAACAATCACAAGAGAAGTGAATCAGTTAAAAAGTATTAGCAGACAGTGAAGAACAAACAGCTCTCACACACTCAGTGTTCTTCATCTACTTAAGGCTTTCAAGAGACAAACAATAAAAATCAGTATAAAAGCTTGAAGAGCAACATCATTTGAAGGCCTACACTCTGAAGAGAAAAGGCCTCCCTCACCTGATCATCAACTCTATTCATATCAGGGGGAGCTTTCTGCTTCATCAGAATCCACAAGTCTTCTCTCAGATTATTGACAGAGAAGAAACTCTTCAACCTTTTTGTTTATTTCATCAAATTGTGTACAGGGTTTTAACTCCCTACAAAATTTATACTTTTGGCTGTTAAGTCTCCTGATCAAAAGACTTAGATTGGTTTTTGGGCACCTGATCAAAAGATCAAAGGGTTGCTAGATCTTTCTTAGAAAAATAGATCTTGTGGTGACAAGGAACCTGAGCAAAAACCTGTGGTGGTAGGGCACCTGATCAAAAACCTGTAGTGGATTCCTACCATGGTGGTAGAAGAGTGGATGTACCCAGGTTTATTGGGGAACCACTATAATTCTTGTATCCTCTATGTTGATTATTTATGTGCTTGTGTGCTGTGATATTTCTCTTTATACTTATATATTACTTTATTTTAATCCGCTATAAAACCTAGTAAATCATTTTAATACTCTATTCCCCCCCCCCCCCCCCCCCGCCCTCTAATGTAATCATAAGATCTATCCCTCACTTACAGTGAACCTAGGCTTAATTAGGTCAGGAAATGCCTGGAAACTCCTCCTCTCCCCCAGGGGATGTTTAATCCAGCCATTAATGGGGAACTTGAGGGGCTTAATCATCCCCACCATTGATGGCATCATGCACTCTCTCTTTCTCTCTCCTCCATTAATGGGGAAATGGAGCTTTCTCTCTCCTAGTGACTATTTCCAGAAAATGAGTGACATTTTGGATAATTCTAAACCTCATGAGGCTAGTGGACTACCTCAATTTAGCTTAGCCCAAGTAGGTTGGGCTTGATTAGGTCAAAATATGCCATTTGACCTAAAAATGAGGTGGAGTTGACTTTGGTCAACTTGACCTTTTGGGTTGCCCCCATTGGGTCCATATTGACCCATTTGCCTCTCCTAAGGTCTAGGAGGGGTTGGGTAGGGCTGTTTTGGCACCTTGGAGGCCACTTTACCCTTAGTTAGGGCACTTTGACCAATTTAGGGCTAGAGTTGACTTTGCTCAACACTACCTTTTGGATTGACACCAATGGGTCCTTGGTGACCCATTGACCTCCCTTAATGGTTAAGGGTGTTATGTTGGGGTCATGGAGTCAAGTTGAAGGCCTAAATTCAAGCCCTACGGTGGGTAATTAGAAATTACTATTTACATCCCAAGGTCATTTTCACCTTCATGCCTAAGTTCATTTGGTCTTCTTGGGCTCCCTAGGTTTTTATCATGACCTAGTCATGACAAAACCACTCTTAGGGTCTAGTTGTTTGAGGGATGTTACAGCCCGAGCACGGACAAGGATTGACAACCCTAGTTTATGACCGTGAAACTTTGATGAGTCTTCGTGCATCGGTTGTATTCTTCCCTCCTCTTTGATTATTATAGACTTCTTATTGATTTCTTGGTTATTTAGATGATGATTGTGTAAAACCTAGTTTTTTTAAAATGTTATCGTTCATGTCTATGTGAATGTCTTTGGTTTTATACAAGTGAGGGGCGCCTCTGCCTCATCTCATCCATCCTGTAATCATGAGTGTTGTCGCACTAGCATTTGCTAGTGGCGTGCATTGCGAAGAGGTTCTTTAGAACCTCACTCTGCCGGTGCAAACCCTCCCATCTGCTTGACTACTCGTCCATCCGCCCTACGAAGAGTTCATAGTGGTCTGCATAGTCTCTATACTACCAAGTGAAGTAGAGCATAGCGGTCTGCACAGTAGTTGTTAATGTAGTTTTATTTTATTTTTCGCAATCCAAATCAAATACCCCTTTATAACCCCGACCTAAGGACTTCAATATTAAGACCTCCTCGATAGTTACTCCACCTTACTGTGTTCCTTGTGAGATCGATACTTGGCAAAATTCTACCATTGTATATTACTTGTGTGACTGGTACACTTGTTGTAACCACGCATCAAGTTTTTGTCATTGTTGTCAGGGAACACAGTCGTGTGAGTTTCTAGAGAGGAAGTCATGAGATAGAAGCCCTTTTCCATTTGCATACAATATTCTTCTTGTTTCAGTTCTTAGAATTTGTTGTTTATATTTCTTTGTTTCTTACCTAGGTGGTAATTTTTCTTAAGCAAGCATTCATTTTATTTTGCTTGTGTGTAGTTAATTCTTTATTAGAATAATTCTGTTAGTGAAATCTCTCTTGTTGCACCATGTTTGCTAGTCTGAATATCTATTGCAGATGGTGCAGGGATTGTAGACATTGTAGTGATGAGTGTCCCACTGAAAAGTGTAGGTATATTTATCATGGTTCAGTGTATAGAGCACTGTCCTCTTATGGTCGGTCCTTCATACACCGAACCCAAGTCTTATGGTTATACATCTTTGCCACAGTTATCATTTGTGCATTCCTATCCGACCCCACAAGGACCGAGGAGTAATGGAAAATATTGTTTGTGTTGTCGTAGAACTGACCACACGTTGAAAGATTGCGCAGAATTTCAGCGCAAGTTGGAGATTGATGATGAACCGGATATCCGAATCATTCCATCCGCCTCTTATTTTGTTGCCCCTTCAGGTTCAGGAGTTATATTCGCAGCACCAGCTTGTCTGTAGGGGACTGCTGCAGATATTCCCATCAAACTTTCTACTGGTCTGTGTGATGACAAGGAGGAGATTCCTCTCCCAACACATTCGACACTTCTTTTGGATTCACCCCAGAAGAAACCTGTGCACATTTTCTCTGATAATGTTATTACTTTTATTCCTCTGCCTTCTTCGCAAGAACTATCTACTCCTGATTTTTTGAGTTGGTTGATGATGTTATGTAGGATGTTGATTCAGAGCCTAAGGTTGCTCCAAAGTGTGATGAGGATGTTATTCTCTTTGATGGGGAGTGTGACTCCTTGAAACATAATGACGCACCAAGGTGGGATTAGGAGGAAATCCTTTCTAATAAGGAGTTTTGCACTTCTTTATTGGACGAGGAGGTCCAACTCACCACCGAGGACCTCGACCTCTCGGATTCCCCTTGCCATGACTCATATGATACCAACAGTGATCTATGCTTGGATCCTGCTTGGAGTGAGACCGGGACCACTCCCCTGATTTTTGATTGTTTATTTCTTTCTTCTCATTTATTTCTTGACCCCCCCCTTCTTTGTCTGAGCATGTGCGGGACAAATTTTTAAATGTACCTCAGGAGGACTTAGAACATTATGATCAAGTCAATGATGAGTGTATCCTCTTATACGAGGAGGTTGTTCCCTCCTCCATAGTGGAAGCCTCAGTCATTGCCTTCTCCTCCTGCCGCCTCCTTGAAGATTACACCTTGCAATGCACAGATATTTTTTGTGAGATGAGTGAGGATTCCTCCTCCTCTTCATACATTCTCTTCCCTCTACCAGTGAGGAGCAGGTATTGTTATTTAGGTAGAAGGGTAACTTGTATATCGTCGTATCGGTACCCTCTACCAACATAAATATTAGGCCAGTTACCTGTACACTTTTCTTTTTATAGGCTCATCATCTAGAACTCCTAAAGTTTTAAATAAGTCATGTTAGGAGGACAATAACCCTAGTAGTTATCTTAATATTTCCTGCACTTTTTTTTCAAATCTAGTTTAGGCGAATTTCTTTTCAGTTTTTCTATTTGTTTTTGTCGGAGCTAACCCCTAAAGGTATTCATTGCATATGCTAGATGGCAGATGCTGTGATTTATTGATATTCACAAGTATTCGGGTATGCTCACATGCTGGGCATTGGGTACTCTCTTCCTCAGCTTCTTTATTTATTTTTATTGCTCATACTTTGCTCAGTTTGTTTAGATTGATTCTGGGGGAGAGCTATTGTATTCATACCCACTGCATATGCACATTTCAGTTGCATACTAGAAATACTTTTGTTTTAGTTTTATAAATGTTTGTTCATATTTTATCGTACACCCAACACCCACATGTGCGCGTACTTATCTGTTAGTGTGCATCTAGTTTAATTCAGTTCTTTTGTGTGATTGGGGAAAATAGTTGTGCTGGCTTAGGATTGTGAGGCGAAGAAAAATGTTGACTCATGTAGTGCTCCTAGTCGAGTGCTCGAGTCTCGTATCGAAATTTGAGGAGAATTAATTTTTCTTTATGCTTATAGTTTTATATTTGTTTATTGGTTTAAAGATTGTTTATTCTACTCAAGTATTGGTAAATCCGGTGTAAATCCAATGGTAGCAAAGGGATGTGTGTAGACGGTCGTTAGCTTCGTATTACTCGAGTTGGGAGGAAGGATAGACTTTCTCGGTGGCTAAGAACGTGCCCTAATTATTCTTGAAGCATAGGTATAGGTTAGTTCCACTAAACGAGTGTGATGTAAGCCATCATTTTGGCCCGGTTGAGCTTTTGTACCACTCCTATCGCTCTATCCTCACTAGCCCCTTTATGCCTACCCGGTCTTTTGATTCAGCTCACCAATATCTCGCCACATCCAAATAACCAATCGTTGTCGCACACCCAAATTTGAGATTTAGTTGTATTTTGATTTTCATTGTGGGGTGTTGATGTGGTGATGTTTTTATAGATATGTGGATATGCTTATTTGATAAATATTTGCTAAAGTTGTGTGAAAAAGAAACGAAAGAAAAAGAGGAGAAAAGGAAAATGAAAAAGAAAATTGTGAATAATTGTTGTGAAAAGTAAAATTGAAAATCTTTATTTATGATGTACTGGAGTAGGCGGTGCACACACCCATATTTTCGAAGTTAAGTAAGGGGGGTTGGTGCACCTGCATTATTTTGTGGTGCTCGAAGATATCATTTTGGGCTAGATCAGTTGGGTTTAGTGCGTGAGCAATCGTGTTTATGATTCATTTACCTCACCTAAACTCAAGCCCCATCTAAAACCTAAAGTCCTACTGATTCACACATTGAATCCAACCAGTGTCGTGGAGAGAGTGTGGAAGGGCGAGGTTATGGTCAGCGTCATTAATGGATTTCTTTGGAGGTTGTCCTGAGCCTCGGTCTTTAACAATGCTCACCTAAGCATTCAGTCGTCCATCTTCCTACGCTTGACAGGACGATTCACCGTGATTCCATTTTTGAGTTGTAATAATATATAGATATGCTCCTAGAAAATTATAAACTTTTTGCATAATAAAAAAATTCTTCTACTAAATTTTTATGAGCATGAGCATGTGACATCGCAGGCTCATGCTCCCTTGCAATTTCTAAGCTAGTTGGTCGTTTTTATCGTCCACTGGAGAGATGATTTGCTCGGGACGAGCAAATGTTTAAGTTTGGGGGTGTGATGAGTCCGATTTATATCGGATTTTCGGACTCATCTGGGCTAGTTTTCATGCACATGCACTTCACTTTCAGATCTATAATACTTATATTTCACTTATCTATTATTCTCACAAAAAAGTGCATATTTTTGCCCATTAGGGTGTAAATTCGTGCATCTCATTGCTGGGGGTAAGCATATGGTGCTCCTCAGGCCCTTTTTTTTCTTCCAGTGTTATATTCATGCTTGTGCTGGAGGTGTACTCCATTTGGTTATGATTGTGTGCAGGTGGGATGTTCCTTATGTTTAGAATTATTATCTTGGAAAATCGCACAATCGTTCGTTTTTATAAACTCACGACCATTTTTGTCGTACGATAGCTACAGGTTCTATTTACTGAACATCCATCATGCATTTTTCTTAATGAATGATTGGATTCAATCGTGCTTGAAGTAAAACCTATGACCTTCCTGTACCACCTAAAATATGGAGTTCTGTCCAGCCCCGTGTGATTTGTTCGTGCACAAGTAGTTCACTCGTGCGTGTTCGAAAACACACGACTCGATTGTCTTCTCAGGTTGGGCCCCTGTGTTATTATAATCACACGATCCAAATGCATGATCAAGCAATTGGTCGTGCGTCACTTAAAATCTAACTATCTACTATTTAAGTCGCAGGATGTCGCCCTATTTCCGGATCTTTCTTCTTCCCCGATCGGTAACGCCCTACTTCTCCCCATCCGCCTCTCCATTGTTGCCCACCAATGGGAGGAGCTCCGACCACATTCTTCACGCATATCTTAAGTCAGGACAACCTCTTGGCCTCCTCCATCATCCGTAAAATTCCAAGCTCTGCATCGAAGGATTTATCGCTGCAATATGAGAGTTCTCCAGTGGAAAATGTGACCGACGAGTATTGACGAAGAAGACGCATAACATTGGATGCCGGTGACGGACCTTCTCAACCCCAAACGGCAGTCGAAGCCCGAGCTCGGATTAGGATTGACAACCTTAGTTTTTGACAAAAAAAACCTTGATGAGTCTTCGTGCATCGGTTGTATTCTTCCCACCTCTTTGATTATTGTAGACTTCTTATTGAGTTCATGGTTGTTTAGATGATGATTGTGTAAAACCTAGATTTATTTAAATGTTATCGTTCATGTCTATGTGAATGTCTTTGGGTTTATACAATTGAGGAGCGCATCCACCTCATCTCATCCATTCCACAATCGTGACTGTTACTACACTAGCAATTGCTAGGGACATTCGTTGCGACGAGGTGCTTTCGACCATCATTCTGCCAGTGCAAACCATTCCATCTGTTTTCCTACTCATCCATCCACCCTGTGAAGCAGTGCATAGCGGCATGCGTAGTATCCATCCCGATAAGCGAAGCAGACCATAGCAGCCTATACAGTATTTGTTAATGTAGTTTTATTTTATTTTTCGCAATTCCAATCAAATACCCCTTCATAATCCCGACCTAAGGACTTCAATCTCAAGTCCTCCTCGATAGTTATTCCACCTTACTGTGTTCCTTATGAGATTGATACTTGGGAAAATTCGCCTATTTTATATTACTTGTGAGACTGGTACACTTATTGTAACCATGCATCATGGCTTCAAGTCTAGAAACTGTTGCAAAGGTTTGATAAAAATCAATACCTTCCTCTTGATTGTATCCTTTGGCAACCATTCTAGCTTTGTTCTTCATGATAACAACATTTTCATCAAGCTAATTTATATATATGCATTTTGTTCCTATGATGTTATGTCCATGAGGGCTGGGAAGCAGCTTCCAGACCTTGCATCTTTTAAACTGGTTCAATTTTTCTTGTATAACCACATTCAAAAATTAGTCTATTTTGGCTTCCTCAAACTTATTGGGTTTATTCTAAGATAGAAAGCTTTAATACATTGAAATGTTGTGGCTTTTGCTCCTTGTTGTTATACCCTGGCTTGCATCCCCAATGATTAGATTTTTGGGATGATCTTTCAAGTGTCTTACATCTCCTGGCATCCTTTCTTCAGCATCATGAACTTCAACTTCAGGGGCCTGAAGATCATCTTCTATTAATAATCCACTTGGACCTTCTTCTGGAATGACCGCACCCTAAACCTTTTCTTATTCAATAGGAGGTGTGTCATTAATGCTCAGCAGGTACATTCTCAATTATGCACCTGCAATTCTAGAAGAGCTAGGAAGCTCACTATGAATCATAGAAGTTTCATGAAACACTACATTAACAGACTCTTCTACAACCTGATTTTTTAAGTTGTAGACCTATAGGCTTTGTTGTGGTTGTTATACCCAATAAAAATTCCCTCAAAGGATTTTGCAGCAAACTTTGTCTGGTAGGACTTCCCATTATTTAGCACAAAGCACATGCTTCCAAATTTTCTAAAATAGACAAGATTTGGTGTTCTGCTGTTCATAATCTCATAGAGAGTTTTCTTGTAGTACTTGTTGATAGAGGCCCTATTCCAGACATGACAAGCAATGTTTGCTACCTCAGCCCATAAGTATTCTGGGAGAGAAGTGTCACTAAGCAAAGTCCTCCTAGCCTTTATGAGAGTTGTATTTTTCCTCTCAGTAATTCCATTTTGCTGGGGTGTTCTTGGAGAAGAAAACTCCTAAAAGATCCCTTGCTCTTTGCAGAACATTGTCATGCTTTCAGATTGAAACTTTGTGTCATGGTCACTTCTGATTTTGACCACAGTACAACCTTTTTCATTCTGAATCTGCTTGATAAAATTCACAAAGCTATCAAAGGTTTCATACTTTTTCTTACGAAAGAACACCCATGCAAATATGGAAAAGTCATCAATTATCACAAAAGTATAGACTTTCCTCCCTAGACTATGAATTGGCATAGGACCAAATATGTCCATATACAGGAGTTAAAGACACCTCTCAAAATATTTGGACCCAATACTTTTAAAGGAAGCCTTTGTCTATTTGCCCTTTTGGCATGTAGGGCAAATGCCCTCTTTAGTGCATTTAAAATCTGTTCCATTTCTGACCAATTTTTCACTAAAGAGCTTGTTTATTGCCTTATAGTTCAAGTGAGCAGGCCACTTGTGCCATTGCATATAATAAGAGTTTTTTATCATTTGCAACTAGGTAAACAGGATAATCTGCAACTATACATAGGAAATTTAAATAATAAATATTTTCACTCCTAGTGCCTGATAGAATAAACTCTTGATCACTTGACCTTTTTATTAGGCACTTATCCTTTTGGAAGACAATGACATAGCCAATGTCACAGAGTTGGCTTATGCTAATCAGATTATGTTACAATCCTTCCACATAAGCCACCTTTGTGATGGAGACTACGTCATTAGTGACAATACCATAGCCTTTTGTAACTCCTCTGTCCGAACCACCAAATATGACTTTGGGTCCATTTTTTACTTGAGTGTAGTTTTTCTGATGGCTCCTTATTCCACTCATATGTTTGGAACATCCATTGTCCAAGTACCATATAGACATTTGATGGATACTTGGAATAACCTGCAATCAAAGATTTAGTTTACCTTAGATACCCAAAATGATTTGGGTCATTGGTTCTTGTTAGCATAAACATGAACATTTCTCCCTATAACATCCCTGGTAGGAAGACTCACCTTTTCTTTGGGCATAATTAGGGTGTGCCAACAATCCATAGAAAAGTGTCCCACCTTGCCACAACACCAACACTAATGAATATTGTATCTCCTCTTCTAAATAGTCATAGATGTATGTGAACCATCAGATTTTTTCTGTTCTGAGGTGAGAGCAGTGGCCTTCTTCCTCTTTCTTTCAGCTAGAATTTGGCTAAAAGTAAGCCTGCCAGCAGGTTCACTTAGTTTATTCTAACTGATAGCAACATGTGTCTGCTTTGTAGCTGACAAGGTGTTAATAGAATTAGAAATGTCCAAGGGTGGTTTACTTGCAGTCTTGCTCACAACCTTATTCTTTGATGAAAGACCTTGGGTGGAGGCCACTGACCTACTCTTGAGTGTGGGTGCAGGAGCACCAAACACAAATGGTCCATGGTGGGCCATTTGGATTTCTTCATGAGGATCCTTCAAGGCACTCAACCCCATGCCCTTTCTTCTTCCATTGTAAAGAGCAATATTGCTTTTACAAGAAGAGTTTCCATTCTTCCAGTGACCATACATGCTGACATTTTCATACCTATTGGAAGGGAAAACTACCTTCTAAAAGGTGGTTTGAGGCACTACTAGAGCCTCGCCTTTCCCTTTGGAATGGCAGCTCTAGCATTCCACCTGAACCCCAATCCCCTCTTATTATTTTGAGAGGTGAATGAGTCAATCTGTGGCAACGCAATCTTTGGCTTTGAAAACTAAGCCACTAGCATCCTTTCTTTGAGTAGCTTCTCTTCAAGATCCTTAATGATCTTGCACATCTGGCTTATGGTGCCCACATGGATTAAATTGATTGTCTTCGATTGACTAATTCCTTTGCTCATTTGAGCTAGCAATGAAGCTGACTAAGTTAGCAAGGAATTAGCTTGCTGTAGAGAGACAATCTCTTTAGCTTGTCTCTTAACAAGCTTCTTGCTCTTCTTCAAAGCCTCCTAGATAGCACCATATTAGTCAATCAATTGATTGACATCCTCTTCAGGTTCTGAGCCATCCTCCTCACTGAATTAAGCAGATGCCTCAGAATCTGGGCCAGTCTTATAATCTTAATCTAAAAGAGAGATTGGGTGAGAGATTACCATATTAGGATCATTATTGTCCTGATTGTCTTCAGTCGTGGTCGTAAGGCTGATCTATTCATCATCTTCACAGTCACTGTCAATAGAGAATAGTGGTTTCCTTATGCTCATTATGGCAACAGAAAATCATCCTCCTCTTCTATAGAGATAAGACCAACATAGGCCTCTTCTTCTTATTCTTGATAGGACAGTAAAAAATGACATGTCCTAACCTGTTGCAACAGTAGCAAACCACATTAGTCTTAAAGTATTTATTCTATTTATAATTATACCTGTCCTTAGAGGGATCTTATTTGGACTTCTCCAGGTTGGCATATGGCTTTCTAGAACTAGAGCTGGATAAGCCCTTATTCTTCCACTTCCTCCTCCTTCTTAGCATTTTCTTAAATTGCTTGGAGAACAAGATAATTTCTCCATCTGATATCTCCTCTCCTGAAGTGCATAGACCTGAGCTTTTTGTCTTAGCATCCCTTTTTGGAGAAGGAATCTTCTCCTTGCTCCTTCTTGAGGCTTTGGCTTTGAAAGCCATTGAATTCTCTCTATTGAGGGACTTGGCAGCTTCTTCTTCACCTTTTTTTAGTATTCAACTAAAGCTCATGTGACATCAACTTGCCAAAAAAATTCAAGGGTAATGTTTTGGCCAAGTTGCCCACTTCCCTGATGGCACAGATCTTGATATCACATTCTTTATTGAGAGTTCTCAGAAACTTGTCATTCAGCTCATAGTTGGTGAACTGTCTTTCATAAGTGATCGGACTATTCAAAATCTTGAAGAACTTCTCATAGCAGTCAGCTATAGAATCCTTCTTGCCTTGCCTGAAGGCCTCATATTGCTAGTTGAGGAGAGAATTTTTGTCATCCATCACTTCCTCTGTTCCCTCTATGTAGACTATCAGTGAGTCCTATATTTCCTTAGATGTTTTGCAGTGGACCAAATTCTAAAATGTTGAATAATCTATAGCACTAATAATTATGTATCATGCCTTCTTATCAATGGAGGCTCTAACCACCTCATCCTTATTCATCTCTGAATATTTCTTGGGAGTCTGGATGTTCGCATCAATAGCAGAGACCTTCAAAGGAATAAAAGGTCTCTCTTGTACTATAATGTATATCATAGGGTCTGAGGCTTCCATGAATAGCCTCACCCTTTATTTCTAGATCCCAAAGTTCTCCTTCCTGTAGATAGGAAATTTCATAGAACCTAACTTCTTATGGTTCTCACCAGAAGCCATGAAGATATGCTTTTACTACCCTTAGAGATCTAGTTCAGACTGTTAGGTCCTTTTTGAACAGCCTCCCTCTAATACCACTTGAAAGTCTTTTCTAACGGTAGTTGAACATCTAGAGGGGGTAAATAGGTTTGTTTTAAATCTTTTGAATCTTTTCATAATTTGAGCTTGATGAATGTTTAAGTTAAATTTTAGCTTTCAAGATCACAAAAAACACTCAAGATTTATAGTTTTTTCCCTATCAATGGTACATCCACTTACCCCCTACACATATCTAGCAGCATGCTAGATTCGGCTAACTCCTCCTTTGCACTCAGCTCCTTGAGCTTACACCTCAAATCCCCTAGGACCTCATAACTCAGAGTGAACACCACTCCCCAGCTCAAATTGCTTCCAGACCTACCTCAAATCTACTTCAGGACCCTACAGCTTAGAGTTCACCAACTCCTACCCCTAAGAGATCTAGTTGTTCTCCTACCTCAGATCTTCCCAAGATCCTACCGCAAATCCACCCCAGATCCTACAGCTTGGATTAAACCCACTCCTACAACTCTGTTTTTATAAATTAGGCATACAACTCAGATCCTTAGAGAGATCCTACTTATTTGAATATAAGTTTTAGTGAAATGACTCTAGAGAAAAATTCTTGAGTCCTCTTCCTTGACTGTATTGTACACAATCCTTCTTCTTCAGAATAACAAGAAAAATATCTTCAGTGTTGAATCAGCTAGTGCTGTGAAGATCTTCTGTAGAGCTCTGCTTCTTTTTCAAGCTTGTGTGAGTTTGCTGATCTGTGTTGCAGGCTTGAAGATGAACAAAAAATGACTTGACCTCTACTAGCCGACTTTTGCAAAACTTATGGTTTTGAGAGAAAGGCAAAAGTTCTACAAGTTTGCAAAAAGTTGTTGTAAAATTTGATCTCCTTCCATATATAAACCCCCACAGTTGTGACAGCTCTATCTTCCATTTTGGAAAGCGACATGGTCGGCTTTAATTGCAGATCTTTTTCAGGATATAACTGTCTGAAAAATACGGCAGCCTTTGTCCTTTAGCGCGCAAACAACATTAAATTTTAATTTGATGATGACGATAGTAGTCATGTCTCAATTCTGGAGGACTTAGAAACTTCTTCCAGATAGTCTACACTGGCATTGAGTGATGCCTTTTGACTTAATGACTTGAAGTATTGAGTGTTGCCATGTATCTCAATTTATTTGAACTTAATTGTTATCTTCAAGAGCGTTGAGTGATAAGCCTTCACTCAACGCAAAAACACTTAGTTGAAATCTGACTATCTTCAGGGGCATTGAGTGAGCCTTCTTCACTCAATGCATTTATCCTTTGACATCTTATTTGAGAAGGAGTTGAGTGAGAAACCATCACTCAACGCATTTGTACTTTGTATATTACTCAGATAGACGATGTTGAGTGAACGTCCTTCACTCAACGCATTTGAACTTGGTAGCAATATTGATGAAGGCATTGAGTGAACGTTCATCACTCAACACTTCTGTACTTAGACAGATTTTAAGATAAAGGTGTTGAGTAAACGTCCATCACTCAATGCTTCTGAACTTAGCAATATTTCTGAAGGGGCGTTGAGTGAATGTCCATCACTCAACGCTTTAGAACTTGGATAGATTTTACTACAAGGGCATTGAGTGAATGTCCATCACTCAATGCTTTTATACTTAGACGGATTTTACTGCAACTTCATTGTGGCTTTGAGTGACTGGGCACCTGTCGACCCATTTTTGCTTCAGGAAATGAGTGAAGTGTACACACTCAACACTTTTGTACTTGGGTAAAATTCTGCCTCTCCTGAGTGTTCTGACTTCTTTACAACTAATCCTCAGACACAATGAGCATATTTAATCATTAAAAACAGACATCCTTCATATATGAACTTAGGCAAATATAAAATACATTCTTGTTTATATTATTTACTTGTGGTCTTTCTTCAAATCTGGGACATTATGATCAATGGACCCAACAGTTCCTAAGGGTGTTTAATCTATGAATGCAGGTATGTCCAAAGGCCAATCGAAATTTTATCTGGTATTTGGACTGTGGATGTTTCAAGAACATGACCAAAATAAGAAGCCTTCTATAAAACAATACCTCAGTCAAAGACGGCCCAAAAGTTATTTTTGGGGGTGGAATTACAAAAGGATACGGTATGATAACCAACGGTATAGTCTTTTTCATTGATGTCGCTTATGTTAAAGGATTATAGCATAATCTCATAAGTATAAGTCAATTATGTGACAAAGGCTATATGGTTGAGTTCAACAAGGACAAGTGTCTGATAAAAACATCAGATAAATCAAAAACTACTTTAACAGACACTCAGAGTAAAAATATTGTCTTAATTTTCTTTATTTGGATTCTTATACACTAGTGTGGCTTTTGGAAAAAGTTATTTCATCGTTTTTTGATCAATGACACAAGAGACTAGCACAAATTTATTTCAAAACTATAAATATGTTATTTTTTCACAATTTAGTGCGTGATGCCCCCGATATTAAGTGTGTTAAAGAGAGACCTTATCACGCAAGTCATACTAGTAAGCAGAAAAGAGCTACCTTTAAAAGCATCATCGCTAAAGATTCTTCTAGAAGTTTATATCTGCTTCATATGGACTTATTCGGCCCCTTATCGGTTTAGAGTTTAGGAGGTAAAGCTTACACATTTGTTATTGTTGATGATTACTCACATTTTGAATGGGTGTTCTTTCTAAAACAAAGGTTAGATACCTGTGACTCTTTCACAAGCTTTGTCAGGCAGATACAGAATGAATCAGACTGTTATATGGTCAAAATTAGAAGTGACCATGGAACAGAATTTGAATCTGGTTCCATGATAGAGTTCTATGCAAGCCAAGGTATCTTTCTTGAGTTTTCCTCTCCTCGTACTCCACCGCAAAATAGAGATGTTGGGAGAAAGAACAGAACACTCATTGAGGCAGAAATAATAATGGTTAATGATTCTTCATTACCAGAGTACATCTAGACTGAAGCAATCAATACATCTTGTCACATGAAAAACAGAGCCTTAATCAATAAGAATCATCATAAGACACCTTATGAACTTCTGAAGGACAGGAAAATGACTGTGTCCTACTTTAGAATCTTAGGAAGCAAATGTTTCGTACTTAATTATGTGAAGTATTACAAAACTAAGTTTAGTGAAAATATTTTGAAGGTATTTTTGTAGGATATAGTAGTTAAGTAAGGCATACAAAATTTTCAATAAGAATGTTAACCCCAGAATCCGTAACATGTTCAACAAAGGACCCAGGTCATCCTCCTTTATTGGCGAACTCGGTTCTCTAGTCTGCTCAGGTCAGCAAATCACAGCATCAGCAAGATCCAACTCCAGCGGCGGAGTCAATACTCTAATCCGCCCAGATCGTCTAGTCTGGATGATTCAAGTGCCAGCCTCCTTTAGTGGCGGACTTAATTCTCTAGTCCTCCCAAGTAGTCCAGCCTAAGGAGATCAGCTTCCCGGATCGTCCGCCAACTCTCTTCAGGTGGACTCAAGCATTAGCCCGCACAGGTCATGGCCCTTCAACTTGGATCGCATCGTGCAGCAATAGACGGAAGCTCCAGATTGCGAGCCCAGTCCGCCCCTCTTGCGTGGACTGGCTTGTCTTCTCTTTTTGGTTCCCCATCACCGTTTCCCAGTTCTCCTGTACCCCGGGTAGCCGGTTATTTTAGCACTGCCCAGTTGGGCAGGCCCCTAAACCTATAAATAGGGGGAAGCGGTGCACGCAAATCACGCTGACTCAAGCTCAGGAGCCTACTTGTTAAAGGCTACAGACTCGAATCTTAGGCTTTGTGGTCACTAGCTTGCTCTTCTTTCTTGCTCTTCTCCTCTACTTGTAATCAACCATTTGCAATCAGAGGAAAGCGCATCGCAAGAGAGGCATTTAGGCCGCGACGGGCGATGTCTGGTGTTGCAATGGCTTACGACTCTGTTTATTTCTCTTATTCGCTAGTAGATAGCTTCTTGCAGTCGCCTCTTTTCCCTTCCTAAACCCCGTGTTCGAACCGTTAGCTGGTGTTGTCTGTTTCCGCGCATCAATAGTTACCATGCAACCTTCAGATCTCAAGCAGTTTTTTGAAATCAGTGAACCATGTTAGACCGTCGAGATCGCCATTCAGACCACTCCAATTCATTTGAGGACTCATTGTGGGATGCAATTGAATAGTATTGTTGGGAGGCTGAGTGATCTCGCAGGGAGACCGATCATCATTTGGATACAATCAGTCAGGCGATAAGCGTGCTGACTAAGCAGCTTGTGCCTCAGCCGCAGCAGATCCCGCGGATACTCCAGTCTGCCAGACTCCAGCTCGCTGAACTCCTCTTCGGTAATATCCAGCAGTCACGCCTTCTCCTCAAGCTCATCCTCCGGCTCAGACCGCAGCTCCTCTATGGACTCAAGAAGATCTGTTCGCCTCTCTGATGTACTTCTTCAAAGAGGCGGCCAGGGGCAGTCCTGCCCGCCAGCTCGACTTCGCAGACCACCAGTCCGCATAGCCCGCGGATGCTCCTACTCTTGTCCGCTCCGCCTATCCAAGTGATTATGAAGCACCCTATCCCTTCGTAGATAGAATCTGATGGGAGTCAGCTCCAAGAAGCTTCAGAGAACCTCATCTGCATCTGTATACAGGGGAGATTGATCCAGTGGCCCATCTATAGGCCTTCGAAGGGGCTGTAGCTTTGAGATGCCTCTCTGACGCAATCAAGTGCAAACTTTTAGTTACCACTCTTGATGGACAGGCAAGAGAGTGGTTCTATGACCTGCCCTCGAGTTCAATTTCTTCTTTTGCCGAGTTCTGCAGAGAGCTCATGCTGAGGTTTGCTACCTCCAAGAAGAGAAAGGATGGTCCAACAGCTCTTTTTGATATAAACCAAAGAGACAAAGAATCTGTTGCTCGATTCATTGATCGCTTCCAGAAGGAGATCCAAGGGGTGCAAAATGTGAACCCAGACTACTACAAAGTTGCTTTAATCCACGGCCTCCGGGAAGGCCCTCTAAAGTTCAAGGCAACAACCAAAGCACCAACAACTTATCAGGAGTTGATTGCCCTCGTCAATCGGTTCATTGAAGGCGAGAACGCCAACCCATTGTACAGTTCATCCCTGACAACTAAGCCTGAAGGAAGGGATGCTTCTAGTTCTTTATCTGATCATCGCCACGCCAAGCCTCCTCGCCTCGACTATCAGCATCTTGCTCATAGGGGGCGACTTTTCCGTCACAAGAAACTGTTCATTGGCCATCAACAGTTTCGTGATTAGAGACTGCCATTAGCCACCGCTACCACCTTACCAGCATAAGTTCTTCCAATTCTTCAAATTTCTCCGCCTGCTCCAAGGAAGCATTATAGCGACTGCATAGAGAATTTTGCAGATCTGGGCCTTAGTATTGATGAGGTCGTTCAGATTCTGCAAAGGAAGTCTGATGACAAGAAGCAAGGACATCCGAGAGAGTGGAAACCAAGGAACTCTGATCTTTTCTTCGAGTTCCACAAGGAGAAGGGACCTTCACCGAGAATTGCAGAGCCCTTCACCAGCTTTTCAAGAAGTTGATTGTTGAAGGCAAGATGAAGGACATGGGCAAGAAAGATGCTTCGTCAAAGCCGTCTCCCTCCAAAGGCAAGGAGGTAGATGAATCACATTGGGAATGTGAAGAGATCGAGGATGTCGACCGTCTAGGGCCTATCAACATTCAGAGTGAATGCATTAATGCAGATGACGAAGGAGCCTTGGTGCAGATCTTTTGTATTCATGGTGGAGCAGGGACCGAATCAACTCGCAAATCTTCAATCACAAGGGTCTCTCAAGCAGAGGTCACCTCTACCTCTTCTTCTGCTCCGTCAAGGGGAAGTGTCACTTTCAGCCAAGAATACCTTCCCCAAACTGCCAACCAATTCAACGATGCTATTGTGATCAAGGCAACCATCGAGGACTACACGATGGACAGAATTCCAATCGATATAAGGCAATTTTATCAACCTCCTTTTCAAGTCAACCTTTGAGGCCCTGAAGACTGGAAAGCCTCTGCTTTTCACTGAAGGGCCACTCTATGGCTTCTCTAGAGAAAGGAAGGAGGTCGAAGGAAGTGTCAAACTTTCAGTGAGACTTGGAGGAGTAATAAAGTTGATCCAGTTCATAGTAGTCGATGCTCCAAGCCGCTACTATGCAATCTTTGGGAGGCCTCTGCTCAACAAGTATCAAGCGGTGGTCTCAACCTACCACCTCGCCATAAAGTTCAACATCGATGGCAAACATTGCAGGATAAGGAGTGACCCAAAGCAAGCTCGGGAATGCTATGTCCGCACAGTCAACGTGACTGAAATCAATTCTCCCGCTTTACCAGCTGCTGCACCAGAAGTCTCTTCTACTTCAGAGGCAGGTGATGACAGAGAAGGAGCTCACCTAGAACGTGCCTAGGTGACTTAAGAAGTCCCCATTGCTGGAGGGGAGGGGAGGAAGCTCTCCATCAACTCAGAGCTACCGGAAGATCAGAAAGCCGAGTTGATCTCTTGCCTAATAGAGAACCTGCATGTCTTTCCTTGGACAGCGGAGGACATGCCGGGAGTAGATCCACATGTTGCTAGCCACCATCTCAACATTGATCCAAATTTCAAGCCTGTGCAACAGAAGAAAAGAGATGTGGCAACCAATATTGTTGATCCAATCAGAGAGGAGGTTACAAAGCTCCTCAAGGCGAAATTTATCCGTGAAATTCAATATCCCACTTGGGTATCTAATGTTGTAATGGTTAAAAATTCAGGGGGGAAATTGCGAATGTGTGTAAATTTCACGCGATTAAATAAATCATGTCCTAATGATTGCTACCACTTGCCTCAGATAGATTCTTTAGTTTATTATGTGATTGGGTATTCTTTTATGAGTTTATTAGATGCATCCTCTAGTTACCATCAAATTAGAATGCATAAGCCCGACATTTCCTCATACCTATTTTATTACAAACGACGGTTGTTATTGTTACTTGGTGATGCCTTTCAGGCTTAAGAACGCTGGTGAAACTTATCAACGCATGATGGATCATGTGTTTAAACAATAAAAAGGAAGAAACCTTGAGGTGTATGTTAATGATCTCTTGATCAAAAGTAAATCCTTCTAATTGCACCTACAAGATCTAGCAGAGACGTTCGCTACTCTACGAAAATATAAGATGAAATTCAATCCATTGAAGTGCACCTTTGGAGAAAGTAAGGGGAAATTTCTTGGTCATCTCCTTACTCTAGAGGGACTTGCCCCTAATCTTGATAAAGTAAAAGCTATTCTTGATATGGCACCTTCTAAGTCACCCAAGGAAGTTCAACAGTTAGGAGGAAGGTTAGCAGGCCTTGGGAGATTCATCTCCCGAGTTGGAGACAAGTGCGCCTCTTTCTTTAAAACTCTTCGAGGAGCGTCCAAGTTTGAATGGACAGAAGAGTGCTCAGAAGCCTTGGAGGAGCTGAAGAAGCAATTAACTTCAACACCTTTGTTACAGAGCCCCCGATCAGGGGAAATGTTGTTTTTATATCTAGGAGTTGGCAAGGAGGCGGTCAACTCAACTCTTGTTCGAGAAGAAAACAGAAGACAATTTCAAGTTTACTATGTCAGCCATATCTTCAAAAGCGCAGAAACAAGATATCCGATTTTGGAGAGGTTGGCTTTAGCATTAGTAATGTTTTCTCAGAGACTCCATCTGTATTTCCAGGCATATGCAATTCAAGTGGTGACAGATCAACCTTTGGAAGTGTGCCCGAAAAGCCAGAGCATTCAGGGAGATTAGCTAAATGGGCACTAGAGCTGAGTGAGTTTAAAATCTCTTATGTGCCCAAAACAGCTATCAAAGCTCAAGTACTGGTAGATTTCTTGGTTGATACAGTAGAATCCAGTTCTGGTCAAGCAAAAAGATCTCCTTTGGCTTGGACTATCTACATTTTTGGAGCCTCAGGCAAAAATTCCTCAGGAGCAGGAGTGGTTCTGATTAATCCTAATGGCATCAAGCGAGAGCAAGCAATAATGTTCTTCTTTCCGGTTACGAACAATCAAGCAGAGTACGATGCTTTATTGGCTATCTTAAAGCTTGCATGGTAACTTGGGATCGAGCATGTTCACGTCAAAACTGATTCTCTTGTAATGGAGTAATAAGTCTTGGGCAACTTTGAAACCAGAGAAAAATCATAAAGAAGTACCTTGCTCTGGTCAAAATCGAAGTTGGAAAATTCAAGAGCTTTATAATCAAGCATATTCCAAGAGCTGAGAATGATGAAGCGGATGTTCTTGCTAAGCATGGACTCCCATCAGGAGGAACAACCTTCTGAACTCTTCCGCCCGGCATTGGATGAAGAAGAGCTGATGCAAATTGATCAATGCCCCTCCTGGATGGATCCATTCAACCTTTATTTGTCTACAGGAAACTTTCATCCATCAATCAAGGATAATAAAGCGTTTAGAGTGAAAGAAGCATATTATAATTTGGTATCAGTTGTTCTGTATAGAAAGACCTTTCTGTCAATAATGGCGAGATGTGTTTCAGAAGAAGAAGCTCCTGCTGTGCTTCATTAAATTCATACCGGTGAGTGAGGAAGTCACTCAGGAGCAAGGACCTTGGAAAGAAGGATCCTTCGGCAAGGATATTTCTGGCCTACTATGAAGAAAGATTCAAAAGCTTATGCAAAGAAATGTGCACAGAGCAAGAAGTTCGCTCCACTTCAACATCAATCAGCTGAACTGCTCAAATCAATTGCAACACCATGGACCTTTGCAATATGTGGACTAGATCTCCTTTGTCCTTTTCCCATGGCAAGCGGACAGTGACGTTTCATTATATTAATGATTGATTATTTTAGCAAGTGGATTGAGGCCAAGGCATTGGCTAAAAAAACAAATCAGGTTGTAAAGAACTTCATCTGGGGAGAGATAATCTGTCGGCATGGTATTCTAATGTCTATTATCACAGACAATGGGACACAGTTCAACAATAATGAGATGGTATATTTTTGCAAGTAGATTGGAATATAACTGCATTTTGCATTAGTCCATCATCCCAGGAGCAATGGCCAGGTTGAAGTAGCAAACAAGCAGATTCTCAGCTTGCTCAAGAAGAAAGTGCAGAATCTCAAAGGTAGTTTGGCTGATCAACTTCTGTCGATTCTCTGGACCTTGAGGACAACACCTTCATCAGCAACTGGAGAGACTCCTTTAAAACTCTCTCATGGTTCAGAGGCTCTTATTCTAGTTGAGTTTGAAGTTCCATCACCAAGAGTTCTGCTTGCAAGACACGACATGGAATATTGGCTCGAGCTGAACAATGAAGAGATGAAATTCAGCTTGGATCATATTGAGGAAATCAGAGATAAAGCAGCAATAAGGCAAGAAGAAGTAAAGAGAAGAATGGACAGATACTTTGAAAAGAACATGAGGATCAAACACTTTTAAGTGGGAGACCTTGTTCTTAAAAAAGTTGATGCTGCTGTAAGAATCGGCTCGGTAGGGAAGCTGAATCCGAATTGGGCTTGTCCATTCATTATCAAGGAAGTACTAAAGAACAGGGCTTATCGCTTGCAAACCTATGAAGGAAATGATGTACCACATACGTGGAGTGGGGACGATCTAAAACAGTTCTATTCCTGAACCTCCTCCTCTCTTTTCCTTCTTATGTAAACTTTTCAAAAGTTATTTTTAATCAAAGGCCCCTTAATGACACTTTTTCAAGTGCTTTCTGTCTCTTAAACAAATCCAAAGGATAACTGACACCAAGAGACATCGTCGAGTTCATCTTGGACCCTCCTTTAATCGTTGTCATTAGCGTAAAACCACAATGACCACATGTTGCGGGGAGATTTCACACCGTGTAGTGGGAGCTTTTATATTCTAGCGCGGTGGGCTACTGAATTTCGGATCCCGGCTGGTATCTAACCTCACCTCTGCATTTTGGAGGGAAAAATTAGGTGCTAGCTCTACCTTTCCTTATAAGGGATATCATTACAACTTCGATGATCACGTCAGGAAAGCAATGGGCTCCATTCACACCTGCACACCGATCATCCTAGCTTGTGACCCTCGAATACTCTTTGGTACCCTCAAGCAATGCCTGCAGGATACCCACAGCTGGGTTGATCTCATAGGAAAGTAATGGGCTCTAAGCGCACCTTCCCGAAAGATCAACCTGGACTGCACTCCATGTAAGAGGGCAGTAAATCTTTCTCCTCTCTTTTTGGGTGAGGATTGAGTGTATGGTTTTTGTGGCCCTGTGAGGAATGTAATGGGCTTCGTGCGCACCTGCCTGCTTGGTCACCTAAGTCTGTAACTCATTCTCATCTCGCAGGAAAAATTCAGACAAGGCACGAACTATATTTTGGAGTCCGCCCAGACTGCTGATTTTCAATGGGTTCTTACAGCTTCAGTGACCCTGTGAGGAAAGAAATGGGCTCTATGCGCACCTACCCGCTTGGTCACCAAAGTTGTGAATCTTTTCTTTTCAACGCGGACTATATTTTGGTGTCCGCTCAATCTGCCAATTCTTTGTGGGTTGATCTTACAGCTTCTATGACCCTGTGAGGAAAGTAATGGGCTCTATGCGCACCTGCCCGCTTGGTCACCTAAGTTATGGGTCATTTCTATTCAGTCGGACTCAATTCTGGTAGTTGCCACAGTCCGCGCGGCTTGATCTTTCATGCAGCCAAGATACCTGGGTGATGTGATATATAGTTTTTGTGACCCTGCGAGGAAAGTAAAGGGCTCCATACGCACCTGCCCACTTGGTAACCTAAGTCTGTAACTCATCTTTCTCATCTCGTAGAGTTTATCTATAATTCTCTCTCAGTTCGCAATGTCTATCATCTATCTTTTCTTAGCTCGCAAAAATTTATTATCAAAATATTGGTTAATGAAATAGCGGACTGGAATTGGTATTCGCCAGAGTCCGCGTCAACTCCATTACATCTTATGGCAAGCTAGAAAATCTTAGCATGTTCAGGATATTACGACGAGCTATAACAAAATCTTTTTCCTACTGTTATATTAACTTGGCGAACTGTAAAATCAAGTGTTGCGGCCTGGATTCTTATCAATCTTGGTTATCTTCGAGCTAAACTTCTCTAAGCAGGCGGCCTAGATTCTAATTGGCGCAGACTGATTTTCACTAAACTGCAGTGGCGATTATTGACCAAGTATATTTCAGACAGCAAGTCTTAACAGAGCATTGTAGAGAACAAGAAATGAACAATAAAAATAACAAATGACGTGTGCTGATCAAAATATCCTTTTTATTTAATCAAGTCAAAATTTATATCTTTTTCATAACTGGTGGCCTCTGAGCGAGTCAGCCACTTTACAAAAAATAAAAACAAAATACATCGTCTCACTTTGTCGATCTCTTGCGCTTCTTTTCCAAAGGAGCATCAGGACTTGGATATTCGTCAACGTTAACTTTAGGAGAGTAGCCCCCTGAGTCACTTCTGCTACCTTCCGAGCTCTCACTGTCTGGAAACTTGCTCTGCGGGCTGCCATCATTAGAGCTAGATGAAGAAGCGGACTCATCGGACTAGCTTTCTCTCTGCAGGCTTGAACCAGTATCCTCGGCAGCTCCATCTTCGGCTTCACCCTCTACACTTTCTTTTTCTCCATCTTCCTCATCTTAGACCACTACCTTGCCTTTTGCAGCTCGCTCCATTTCTGCGACCTGCTCTTCTAGCTCAGGGAAGAGCTTCAAAAAGGGGACTGTTTCCACCCCATCTCTAGCGAAGCCGCCTTCAATGAATCGCTCGATGGCGACCTCGACGCTTTCCTTCACTTAAGGAAACATTGTGTATTGGAAGCTATGATTCACGATATCATATGCGGTCTGCAGAAAAACTAAATCAAGTCAGGTCACCGCGGACATACAATGGAGATTGCCGCGAATACAAAACTTACCCTTCTTTTTCCTTCTGGAGATTAACCCTTTTTCCTAACTGCTTATTTCTTTCCTTCAGCGATTTATTCTCCTGTTGAAGTTGCGCATTCTCCTTGAGCAGATCACGTGTCAAGCAGCCCATGAAGTGGCTCATCATAGCGTTGTTCGTGTTGGCCTGGGTGGCAAGCGGAGGGAGATTGGCAGGCGGGACGCCTTTCAGGTCGCACAAGTTGTGCTTCCCATAGAGCATGGATATTGCCACATGGGCGTGGCGAGATACCCTTGAACTCTTCCAGGAGGGAAGAGTGGTGGAAAAGCAGACATACTTATTTTTGATGTGCCAGTGTATCATCGGGTTTCCCCTCAGATATTTCTGGCTCCTTCCAAAGCGTTGCATGTCAAAGCTTTTAGAGGAGGAGTAGCCCGCGGTGGGATCCCCTTCCTCTTTTGTTCTTCTCACAACCTCTTTTTTCCTTTCCCTTTGTGTAGGGGTCTGGACGCTTGGGGTTTGAGGAGGATTTGCTGGTACCGCCAAGATCACTGCAAGAGAGGAAAATCCAATAAGTTCGTTGCAGGTCGCGGCGACTACAGAGGAAGGTCGCAGAGCTTACTCTCTTGGCAAGCTACGTTGTCTAAGCTTGCTAGGAGCGGGATGTTGTGTTGGATGTCAAGTCTTTCTCCTGCCAAGAACTCAACAATTGTGGTCTCAACCGCATCGAGCTTTACACTCTTGAAAGCAGAGTACACACGGTCCTGCGAATGAGTGTGCGCAAAACCCAGGTCTCCTTCAAAGATCAGGTACCTAAAGTTCCAGTTATGGATCTCATTCGAATAGACCTTAACCTTCATACCTCTGCAGTAGAAGTATATCACACCCTTGTACAGGAGGCCTCCGGTCGGCGTTATTGAGCAGACAGAAAAGATTTTCCTTAAAATATTCAAAGAGAACGCAATCTTTTCAGATCGCAGGTAAGAGATGTAGCAATAAATTGCGGCCAAGGTGTTCGGAGCGAGCTTCCCCAGAACCATGCCGTAATGTTAAAAAATCTCAGCGACCTACCACAGCAGAGGGAATTTAAACCCGTAGTCAAAATGATCAATCGGCACTTCAATCTGAGTTACAGTGGATAAGTTTATTCTTTCTTGATCCTCAGGCAGGCAGACATGCACCGGTGAGTCTGCCATATGCTTCTCAACAAAGGCCTCGAGATCGGCCTCAGTCAACTTACACTTTTTGTGGTCGGCAGAGTGGAAGGCAAATGCAGCATCGGTACGAGCGGACACCATCTTTCGAGACTGCAAGTACTTCTGCTTTGATCGCATTTCCTATAAAGAAGGAAGACTTAAGCTCTATTTATAGAAATCGGGTCTGACAGTTTTTTAGCAAGGCCGCATAGTTTGATCGCTCAGTCCGCGCAAACCCAGCCATTTTTAATCAATGATTGCGGACATTAACTCAGTCCGCCCAACTCGCTAAGTTTTCAGTGTTCCTAAGCAAATTCAAAGCAATTTTCAAATCAAAATATGCGGACATAGAATCAGTTCGCATTCAGCATCATCCTGTAGAAAAATTCATATCACGCAGATCGCAGTATTGTTCAAGCCACAGTACAATATTATACAGATCAAACAAGATCACATCATAGTTCAATAAAAAACAAGCAATGTTCAAAGCACAGACAAATTATACATCATCAAATATCAAGTCGATTGTTCGCGCCCATAAGCGGACTTAGCGGCCTCTACGGTCAGGTCGTGTAGGTCGCTCCTGCCAATCCCTACCAAGACGTGTCGCCTGATCGCTTCCTTGCAACACTTCTCCATACAATTTGTCGATAAGATGGTGCATAGAGTTGAAGGTGTGGTGATGCGCGGCCTCCCAATCTATCGGCTCATAAGAACCACGGGCTCGGTTGCCGACCTCAGCACCTCGTCCGCAGCGGGCTGTCCACCTGTTGCAGCCGGAGCCTCTGCTAGGGCAGCGCGATCTGGCAATCGCGGCCTCTCCACCGGAACCTCAGCACCTCTCTTACTTTTTCCTTCCCGCACCAGAGCCAAGTATCTTCCCTTGTAGTGGCGGGCGTCCTCGCCAAGCCACCGCTTCTCCTTCTCGCTTTTCTCAAGCGTCATTGAGATGCTGGCGATCTGGTCCTCCAGAGCCTTTTCTCGCTCTATTCTTTTCCTCGACTAAGCTCTAAGTTCTTTTATTTTGTCTTCAAATTTCGCCTGCTTCAATAGAGTCGGGTGGCGACTTCCATCCTACAACAAAGAAAACAAAGTTCTTATTCAAATCAAGGTCGCGGCGGACTCAAAATGCAAAGAGTAAAGTCAAACTTTTGGTAATCATCGCAGCGATGTGGTGACTATCAAAAATAGGCCACCTCACGCACTCTGAGTCAAAGGCACTTTGATGCTTTTTCCATTCTCGGTGGACTCTTGCTCTCGTCTCAGCCACCATTCTTCTTGAAACAACTATATCATTGGTATCTGTGATTATGCTTTTCGGCTTCGACTTCCGTGGAGGATATTTATAAAGCCACAGATGCTTAAAGAGCTTAGGCACTGGTTGTAGTTTACCTGACTGCATCAGCTCAGCAGCAATCCGTAAATCCTCAGCCCACTTGTCCATAGCGATCTTCTCTGAGGCCACCTCGACCTTGGCCTTCTGAACAACAATCTTTTCCATCTGCGCAGTGATCCTTTCCTTAGTGTCTCCTCATATCCTTATGTTGCAGATGTGGAAGGGTGGTCACCAACCTTAACCCCCTGGTTATGCACCTCTGGCTACAATGCCTCCAACAGGATGGATTCATGTCATCAAGTTGGTCGTTATCTATGGAGTTGAGTATTTCAGTAGTGGACAAACTGACCATAGACAGGGAATCACTTCCCTTGATTGGAGAATCTAGAGTGAAGAATCTAGTGTTTGGAACCTCCTTATCTCGTGTCCTGTGCTGTAAGCTCACAGCACCAGTCCACACATAGACATTCTTCTCCTTTCTTGCCCGCAGCTTCTTCTCAACCCGTTCTACAATAGAAGACCTTCCCCTCTTTCTTTTCTTCTTCTCATAAGGTGCTCCTTTCTCCAATTCAGCGGTAAACTGATTCAAGTCCGGCAAACTTTCGTGGATTACTAGGTCGACGACAACCAGATCCTGGGAAAGCAGTTCTTCCTCAGCTTGTCCTTCAGCAGGTTGTTTTTCTTGTTCAAGATCAACATTTGGCAGCTGAGCCTCCAGTGACGAGACCTCCTTATCCAGATCTATCCTTAGCATATGTGTTCCCAAAGAAGAAGGATGCACATCCATATCCACTGAGTCTGCGAGGTTCTGGTCAGTAATCGCAAGCGGATTCGATGTACTGTCCGCACTTTTTGATGGCATATTTTGGGAAGCGGAGGCATCCACGGACTTTTCATGATCGGTTTCATTAAAGTTGCGGACTGAGTCAGTATTCACTTGCCCCCTTTGGGAAGTTTCTCCTACATGGCGGATAGGCGTTCCGCCCCTCTGGAGAACTTTCTTGGTTCTCATGTGCGGCCTGGGTTTTTCCGTCCTTGAAGAAAAGTTACCGAAGAATGCTGCTAGCCTGGCCATCGCGGACTATAATGCACAGACCGCAAGTGGTGAGAAATGACCCGTGGCGGTAACAGCTTTTGATAAATACAGAGTTTCCAGAGATATTTATAGCGCTGACAGCATTAAGGAGGGTTGCGGACTCGGTGGTTAAGAAAATTTTTTGAAGTTTTCCAAAACTTGAAAATGTGCGGGGAATATGGTAACCCCAGAATCCGCAACATGTTCATCAAAGGACCCATGTCATCTTCCTTTATTGGCAGACTTGGTTCTCAAGTCCGCTCAGGTTAGCAAATCACAGCATCAGCAAGATCCAGCTCCAGCGGTGGACTCAATACTCCATTCTGCCCAGATCATCCAGTCAGGATGATTCAATTACCAGCCTCCTTCAGCGGCGGACTCAATTCTCCAGTCCGCCCAGGTCATCCAGCCTAAGGAGATCAACTTCCTGGATCGTCCTCCAACTCTCTTCAGGAAGACTCAAGCATCAGCCTGCATAAGTCGCGGCCCTTCAACCAGGATCGCATCGTACAGCAACAGACAGAAGCTCCAGATCACGAGCCCAGTCTGCCCCTCTTGCACGGACTGGCTTGTCTTCTCTTTTTTATTTCCCATCACCGCAGACCGGTTCTCCTGTACCCCGGGCAACCAGTTATTTTAGCACTTCCTATTTGGGCAGGCCCCCGAACCAATAAATAAGGGGGAAGCGATGCACCCAAAGCACGTTGAATTGAGCCCAGGAGCCTACTTGTTAAAGGTTGCGGACTCGAATCTCAGGCTTTACGATCTCTAGCTTTCTCTTCTTTCAACTCTTCTCCACTACTTGTAATCAACCATTTGCAATCAAAGGAAAGCCCATCGCAAGAGAGGCATTTAGGCTGCGATGGGCAAAGTCTGGTGTTGTCATGGCTCACGACTCTGTTTCTTTCTCTGATCCTCTAGTAGATAGCTGCTTGCAGCCGCCTCTTTTCCCTTGCTTTCCCCCATGTTCGAACGGTTAGCTGGTAGTGTCCATTTTCGTGCATCAACAAAGAAAACCCTGGTTGTAGAAATATCCATTATTTTTGTTTTTGATGAGACGAGTATGCTTCATATCATCTCTTCTATTATTTTTGGTTAAGATGTAGGTTCACAGTTAAAAGAACAAGTTTAAAAGAAGTAGTTAAAGAACAAGTTTAGACCCCTCGCACGTGTTTTTGAGTCAAGAGAGTTGACTCGGGGTCGGGGTGTGCCGAACTCGACAAGTAAAATTCGTCGGATATCGTCACGGATATCTGATGAATTCGTCGAGTATGGCTTGTGAAGTTGAGACCAATACTGTTCGTCCAAAATTGGACGAATTCGTCGAGTATAACGACTTAGAAATTATTCTGGAAAATTGGCGTTGAGTGGACTAACCGTCACTCAACGGGCATTGAGTGCACTCAACGTCATTCGACGAAATAGGTTGAGGCGTTGAATGGACTCAACGCGACGTTGAGTGCACTCAACGCCATTTTACTTAGAAGATATCTCAGATAACTGGCATCGAGTTCGTTGAGTTCACTCGATGCCATCAAGTTGAAAGGCGTTGAGTGCGTTGAGTGCACTCGATGCCAGTAAAGGCTTTTATTTTTATTATTCTGAGAGATGTGGCATCGAGTGCGTTGAGTGCACTCAACTCCACTCGACGATTCGTCGAGTAAAGAAGGTGCACTCGACGATTTCTACTTGGAAAGATTTCGAGAAGCGTCGTCAAGAGATTCGACTGCACCCCATTCGTTGAACTCAGGTAAATTCATCGAACTCCGATAAATTCGTCGAACTCAGGTAAATTCGGCTAACGCCAAATTCATCGAGCACTGTTTCATCAAACTCAGGTAAATTCGTCGAATGCCGAATTCGTCGAATGCTGAATTCGTCTAGCGTTGTTTCGTCGAACTCAGGTAAATTCGTCAAACTCAAGTAGATTTGTCGAACTTAGGTAAATTCGTCGAACGCCAAATTCGTCGACAGATGTTTCGTCAAACTCAGGTAAAATCGTCGAACTAACACTAAATTCGTCGAGTAAGGAAATAATACTCGACGATTCGTCGAGTAAGAGCTACTTACTCTACAAATCTGGATATGGCCGATTTTCGGCCTCCGTTTCCTATTCATGTACATGGTCTAAACCGGACTTTCAGTATTTGCGCTAAAACAAGTATAGTGGACGCATCTTTTCAATAAGTCATATTTAAAGCTCTAAAGAGGCGGTCCAATAGCAGGCCGACAAGTGGCTAGCAGTTAACAATAATTCCTAATATAAAAGAGATTGACAAAAATGAACCCTAGCCATCACTCTCATCATTCTTTCTTGTCGATACTATTTTCTGTGTCGAAACTGACAGAAGAGGAGCAGATCGCCGGAGCAAACCTTTTTTCCCGTAAAGAACAAACAACAATGAAGGAGAAGATGATGCCGCAAAGAAGAGTGACGAGGTCCATGGACAGAAATGCCGGAAATGAGGTTTGCTTCCTACCCTCTCCCTTGGTGCTAGATCTTTAGTTATTCCTAGGAGAGATATCGACTCAAAGGAGTCTTGATTTGCGAGGAGAAGATTTCTAGGGAAGGAGCCACCTTAGGACTTGTGTCTTAAATATTAGACGTCTTCAACTTCTCCTTTCTTCTATGTGAGTATGGGGGCTGGTTTCGTGACGAGGCAGTGGCCCTATGATGGTGAATAAGGGAGGAGGATTTCTGGATATGATTTGGGAATATCGGTTAGAGGAGGAAGACGAACTGATGTTGTTCGTTTCGCTTTAAGATGCGCGTTGAAATCTATTTTCTACGCGCAACGAACTTTGAGACCGTTTTCGGATATGACGCTGCCAGATCTGTGCTTTTGACTAAACACGAAAGTACACGTTTTCATATGAGTCATGTAGAATCGGGAATGTCCAGTTGAAGTTGCAGTACAGTTAAGTCTTATGTACATATTGTTCTCGAGTCATTGTAGAGCCGGGTTTTTAATCTGGCAGAGAAGTCATGGTAAATTAATGATGAGGTTGGCTTGAAGTTTGCTGTACACGATTGGTAGTAATTGTAATAAACAAATTGTTGGAAAACATAATTGGGCATGATCGTAATTTGTGAAATGGAATGGGTTTGGAGAAAGATGTGACGCTTGGCAGTTGAACAGGTAAATCGTGTATTAATGCTAATGAAAGGGGTGAACTATCTTATGATAATGAGATTACCGTGATGGAAGCATAATGATTGGTGGATGATTGTACCTTAAACGAAATCGAAAGAGGTTTATACATGGTCATGAGATGAGTTAAATAAGGAAGGTGTAAAGTGGTCCACTTCTTAGAGTCATGTCTCCCTACGGGTAGCAGTGTGGGATTGGTGTGTTGTATACGGTGGCTTGACACCTATTTAAATGATGAACCCTTGTGTGGTACGGATAAGTGGAAGGCTTGGAGGTGCGAGGGTGTGCCGCACTAAAATTACATGTTGATAAGGGACTCGGTATGGAGCCCTTGTGTGCTGTTGAGAACGGGTTGTGAAATAAATTAAGGGAATCATTATGGAGCCCTGTAAGTGAAATGCATGCGGTGTGATTTGACACGCAGTATCATAATCTTGGGTTAAGGATAGTGTGGCAGGTCTACTAGCTCACCAGTCGTCACACCAACAGGAGCTGACAGATAGACTTTGGACGGTTTGGCAGTGTCCTCGGTGCTCATTCTCGAGGCCCTCTCCGTGCCAATTGGACGGATTGGCTGTGTCCTTTGAGATCATTCCTGAGTCCCTTTTTGTGCTATGATGATAGGCCAGTTTGGGTTGTGTTCTTGGTGCACATCTACCCAAGACCCCTCTGATCCGCAGTACGCATGTGAGCTCCGTTGTTGTGTTCTTAGCATTGAGGCATACGGAGGCCTAGGTCAGGTAGTGTGGATGTCAGCCTAGTAGTGGAGAATCCCGCACTACTGTCACCATCTAGCCACAACGGATGATGCCTGAGAGGTTAGTTACCTGCTCGAAAAGTGGGAACTTCAAGTCTGTGTCGACATAGTAATTGCATGTACATGGTCATGGGTGAGTCATTGCATTGCATTCATATCATTACATGCATTACATACACAAGATCCTCATCGTAAAAGTTTGTATGGGCACTCTTATACGATGAGTTACTTTACTGTTGAGCCTATCCTTAACTTATATGTCTGTATGGGCATTCATATAAGTTAAGTTACTTACTGTCGTAGATTTTTACCTATATACTATTGTTGATGGTAAACTGCAAGAGTAGATTGTTTACTCATTTGTTGTATTTACTTTGATATTCACTGTTATTGACTAGCTCTATGCCACCTGCTTTGTGCTACTGATCATTTATATATATTGTACTCTTGTTCCTTTCTCCGCTCGATGTCGAGGAGTCGCCCGAGGAGCGGATGTGATAGCCACTTAGTCTTTATGACTAACGGTTGCTACGTCTTCCTTTTTAGGAGGAAATCCTGTAGATAGAGTAGCAGGTTATGCAGCAGGGTAGCCAGGCCAGAATGACAAGGCCTGATGTGATGGGACCATCGCTACCATCCATTACTAATGTGAGTCTTTGAGAGATTTCTGTTATAGCCTTTGGGTGATTTTGTACATGTACTCTGATATTATATAATCTTGTTGATGCTTCTGTTATTTGATGTACTTCTTTTGGACTATTATACTTATGTGTGGATTTGACTTCTATCTTATATTCTTGGTTGGGTTGGAAATGAATGATATTGATTATACCCGGCAGGATAGGTGTCTTGTAGTACAGGTTAGCCCGTGTGCTAACGCTACTGCAAGGTGGCTATTCTGGGCATAAGCCTCCCCTTGTGTCGTGTTTTGTGTTCTGGGAGGGGGGTCTTACAACAAAAAGTGTAACAACCCGACCCGTTAAATAACATATAATAGAAGGTCTGGTCGGGGACCCACATAATATGCCACAAACAGACGGCGAGGTCACAGGTTAATACCAAAATACCACGCATCTTAACTCAGAGAATTCTAGCGGAAGTTTACAGGTTATACGAACTCAATCCATGAATGTCCACTACTATATAAATAACTCATTTATATACAAGACCAGGAATGTTAACAAGCACACCGCTCACGGCCTTAAGGCCTAACAAGTTTCTCATTACAAACATACGACTTCATACATCGGCACGCAGGTCGGCCACACATGAAATCCAAAGTTTCGCAAGACCTTCGAGGGCCTAACAGCAACAGCAAGGGCTTCAGACTGCTCAATCCATTTCCGCATCTACAAGGGCAGTACCTGCATATAGACATCCACCCCAGGGGTGACAAACAAAGCAATGGTCAGCATTCAGCTGACAAATTATAACGACCCTACCCCTAACCCGGGGCAGTGGTTCCTTCCCTACATGTAATCCAATCTCAACACATATGTTCAATACACAACATCATCACAAATGCCGGTCTTCGTGCCAGACGTCCCGTGCACTAAGGGCACACTTACGGTGTACCAAGCTCCTCATGGTTCCACCACCAATTCGAGGTGTTTACTTGTTGGTCAGGCCTAAGCTTTCAAACCCCTGTTGAAGACCTCTCGCACCCATCCACTCAGAGGCACGCACCTCATAACAAATTGTGAGCACTATCAGTCGACCTACCCACGTAGTGTAACAAACCTAGGGAAATCTCCCCGTTGCATTGCTACCGATCGACCGCTCACCCGATCCTACCACGGAACTTGTTGGGTGGCCCACCCACTCAGAGTTTCTTAAATTGTTGGCTATGGGCATCAACCGCCAAACCCCTATTGATGACCTCTTATACCCATCCACTCAGAGGTTATTAACTTGTTGGCTATGGGCATCAGCATCCAAACCCCTGTTGACGACTTCTCGTACCCACCCACTCAGAGGTGTTCGCTTACAACAACCCGATCAATGAACTTGGTGGGTGTCCTACCCACTCAGAGGTTCTCGCATTCCTCCTCAACACCGCACATCGTGTCGCTTTCCATTCCATCAATACAGCTCGTGCCGAGCATACAACCAAAGGAGCTATACAAAGCTCATCACCATCATCCTCACCATCTCCGTAAGGTAACCGATATATACACGGAGTCTTCTCCGGTTCGCAGCATCACCAATCCAGATATCCATCCAGATGGGCTTCACACAGCATGCCTATATCGTACTACTCAGTTCCGGCTCTAGATGCAGACTCAACCACTGGAATCACTTATGCTCAACCATCTTTTGATGGAGGATTCCACAGATATACATGCATAAACAAAGGGCTTCACCTGCCCAAGGAAGAAAGGCCGTTACAATTGACGATCGCTTCGGCGCCATAAAAAACTAGCCAAATGGAAACCACCGCGGCGGCCTTGCCTCCACAACGCTGCACTTGGCTTTCGAAACGGACCGCTGAAGCTCCACCGACGGTCAGAAAGCTTCTCCTTCTTCCTTCCTTGCTCTCCTCTCTCTCTTCACTTAGAAAGAGAAAGGCTAAGATAAGAATGAGATATTCATCTCCATTCTCGGCCTTATCAGAGCAGGGAAGAGCTGGGACAAAAGGATCCAAATAGAAGGGAACGAACGGCCAAGATCTGCTTGGAAAAGCATCTAAACAGAGCTTACACGGCCAGTGACACGCACGTGTCACAGGCCGTGTTCCTTGAGAGGTTCAGGAACCGACTCAATCTGGAACGAAACACGGGCAACGACACGCCCGTGTCACTCCCTAACACCCTTGTGTCAACCAGTACACGACCGTGTTGATGGTCGTGTCACCTCATCAACACAAGGCTAAAACACCTGAAAAGGACACGGCTAAGGCACACGCCCGTGTCCTTAGCTGTGTGCTCAACACGCCCCTATGACACGCCCGTGTCACAGGCTGTATACCACACTCAATGCCACTCAACCCCACTCCACTCAACGCCACAACGCCACTGCAAAATTCACCCGAGCAGGACACACCTGTGTCCCAGGCTGTGTTGCCTCTCGACGATCAGTTTTCGAGAGCTCGAGTCGACGTCTACAAAAACAGAACATGCCCTGGGACACGGCCGTGTCCCGGGCCGTGTGCACCTGACATGCCCTGGGACAGGCCCATGTCCCAGGCTGTGTTACCCAGCCTGAACCCATTTTGGGGCTTAAGGGTTTTGGGGTGTTACAATCCTCCCCTCCTTATAGAAATTTCATCCCAAAATTTAGCGCAACATATCCAACAATACAACCATTCCTTAGTACAAATACACATGATGATCCGGGGTTACTCTCCCCATGTAACATCCCATTTTCGGCTAGACCCCTAGGAGTCGGTTGGTCGTGATAGAACCCTAGGAAGCCCAAAAACTGAAATAAATCGACCCAGAATTGGCCACATGGGCCTGTCACGCCCGTGACCCACAATGTCACGCCCGTGACATAGGGCATGACCACGTTCGACGATCGTCGATTTCAGTTCGACGGTCGTCGACCCATAATTGGCCACACGGGCCTGTCACGCCCGTGACCCACAATGTCACGCCCGTGACATAGGGCGTGACCACGTTCGACGATCGTCGATTTCAGTTCGACGGTCGTCGACCCAGAATTGGACACAAGGGCCTGTTAAGCCCGTGACCCACAATGTCACGCCCGTGACATAGGGCGTGACCACGTTCGACGATCGTCGATTTCAGTTCGACGGTCGTTGGCCCAGAATTGGCCATACGGGCCTGTCACGCCCGTGACCCACAATGTCACGCCCGTGACATAGGGCGTGACCGAGTTCGACGATCGTCGATTTCAGTTCGACGGTCGTCGACCCAGAATTGGCCACACGGGCCTGTCACGCCCGTGACCCAGGTGTTACGCCCGTGACCACCCTTCGACGATCGTTGATCTCAGTTCGACGATCGTCGATCCCAGAATTGGCTATCCGGGCCTGTCACGCCCGTGACCTATGTGTCACGCCCGTGACCAAGGCCGAAACGTCAGCTAGACTGGAAATTTCGGTAACCGACGTCGTAATCAATTCTAATTATGGGAAGTTACACAAGGAGTATTTATGGGCCGTTTTCCTTCTGTAATTATATAATAAAAGGAGGAAGGTTGGTCCAATAGGAAATCGCCACCTGGCAAACATATCTTCGTTTCCAGCCATTCAATTCCCTGCATCATAACCGAAACGTTGTTAAGAGAAATATTAATGACCACCAGCGTTAGACCTTTCCCCTCCCTCCTTTTTACTGCTTTAAAAAGGCCCCTTAGGCTCAAGGATGAAGATTCCCAGCCCTTACCTGAAGTTTCGAGCCTCCTACTATGCTGTAGAAGAATTCCGACGACGCCACCACCGCGCCATGACAGTCCAACGTCCATCTCGCCGTCAAACTATGAATAAGGTCCTCCCCTCCCTCTTCTTCTGCGGATAGATCTTAGAAATCGTTAGGAGAGATATCGGGCTCAAAAGAGCCAGATTGGTTGAGCGTTTTCCATGCTTTTCTGAAAATTTCATGGTGGCGGGTTCGCCGGAAACCGCCTCTCCGGCAGCCGTGCCGCCGCCTGACGATAGCCCTCACCTCAATAGAGGTGGTGGTGGTGGTGGCCGGCCAGGGAGATGGCTGGATGGCCGGGAAATAGCTTGGAAAAGCTACAAGAAATTAAGTTGTCAGGGCTCTGGTTTCGGTATGTAGAAGAAGATGAACAGTGCCATTAAATAGATTCTATTTTTTTTAAAACAATTTCTGAATGAAAATATCTGTCACTTTAAATAATTTGGGAAAAATACCTAGAGGCTCCTACAGGAAAAATGGTCCACACCAATATTGTATCTCTTGGAGTCTAGGGAATTTTAAAATTTGTTTCAAGCATTTTGGACCATTGGATAGACCTCAGCACTCAATTTGGTGAGGTCTACCCATAGGGTTTCCTGACCTTAGAAAAATTCTCCACTCCAATCCAGTCATCACAATGACTTGAAATTTGGGGTGTGGCCTAACCTTACCTATATCTAGGTACCATCCCAAAAATCAGGATTTTTGGGAAATATTTTTCTATAGTTTTTAGAAAAATTCAATAATCTTAACTTAATTTAATTAGATGGTTAAATAATTTCCAAACCCTCTCACATTTTGGTGAGTGGTTCCTGGGTTCAACATAAGGTTCTGTATAATTTTTCATCTCATTTGGAGATGGTTTGAATTAAAAATGAACAAACCTAAGTTTTGACCTAATAAGGGGTCTTAGGTTAAAGGTGCACTTTTGAGATTTGAGTGGTCAGATCACCTCAACAGAGGCTGAGATTTTTTTACCACTGGCTAGTAATATTCTCTAGCACCCCCTCTTAGAGTTTGAGGTGGATCGCGGTAAGTTTGCCCTAAGAACCAAGGCCAAACCCTAAGGATGGATCTTGGTGGCTTGTGAAGGTCAAGGGGTCAAATGACCTTGGATTGACTCGAAATTTGGTGAAGACGACTATAGGGCCATTGTAGTTCTCTGGATGAAATCTTAGTAGGTTTGGAGACTGTTGGGATACTTAAAAACCTAACCCTAGTTTAGGGTGCAAAACTTGTAGAGATAGGAAATGACATTAAATCACATTGGAAAGTGATGAGATTTGGGTAGAGTGAAGTATAGGGATGGTGCAAGCTCTGGATATTTTACTATGAATTTTAAGATCATTATTTTGCATACTTCATTAACGATGTAGTAGTTTGTATGATTTGCTTAGAAAATTTATTATGGAATATATACTTCTTGGAAATTGATGAAATTTAGGCAGAGAACGTTTATTATGATTTTAAATCTCTGTGAATTTTTATGGGATTTTTGTAAGTTTAATTCTAAGGTTTGCTTCATTAAGTATGTTTTACCTTGAATATTTGATTAAATCTATAGTGCTGTCTAGCAAGCCGGTAAAATTATGATTCTTTGCACAAAGATCTTTTCTATACCATTCTACTGATTAGTAATTTTTCTATAATTTTCCGATGAGTAATTTCAGTACTTCCTTCATTACGTAGAATTAACGTGATTATACTGGATAAATTAATTAGAGGCTGAATACTTTCTGTAAAAATTCTGAAAATTTGTATTTGAGGTTATCTTGCTGTTATTTAATGATCATGATTTTTGGGTGGCCATTACTTAGGAGAATCATGTAGTTCATGTTTAAAATGACCCATGGCCCATCCTTTGAGGAAATTAAATAAATATCAGAATAATTAGGAAAGTTATAAGTTTCTGGATTTAGACAAAGTATGGTAGACCTCCAGTAAAAATTATAGGAGATTTGGAAGACAATTTGGAGTACCTCCCCTTGTGTACCTCATACAGCTTTGGATGGTCTGCATATAGTAAAACCACGAAAACTGATCTAGAGTAATAATGAACTTGGAAAATGGAGTTTGGTAGCTTGCTGGTTTGGACAGGATGAGTAAAAATCAAGTTCATTATTGGAAGTTAGGATGGGTAGGGGGTGAGATTGACTAGCGATAGGTAGTGTTCGGGTTCGACGGAAGACCGTCCTCCCCGAGAAGAGACCGTCCTCCCCGAGAAGAGGAAGAGTCAAAGTCACCCTAGGAATAGCCCACTGTAATGCGAGAAGGAAATGGGTTAAGGGAACCAATCAAGTACAATAAGTGCCTTGGAAAGGGAGTTTTGGGATTCACCCCATCATAGCTCCTAGTACCGCTGCGAGCCCTTCACCGGGTAACCCTCGGGAATTCCAAGGTTAACCTTAAATCTTAGGAATAAAATGATCAAGAGTAACCCTAATAATAGTTGTACCTCACACCTACACTTGTACACTTAGGAAGAAGAATTGGCATGGGATGGGTAGAGTAGGTCCATAGTCTAAAGGCCTACTAGTAATGACTATGGTTGGTTGGTAATTTGGAAGTCCAGGGAGCGGGATGCTCGGGGACTTGGTATATGCTTGGTAGCCTAGAGAGCTGGAGGCTCGGTAATATAAGAACTTGTACAAATATAATAATTGTCATGGTTGCATGTGCAAATAAGTGGTAGGTCATCGGTACTAGGGGATCGATCACACCGACAGCGGTACGTTGACTCGGCGAAAAGCCTGGTGTGTACAGCCAGCACAAGTACGCGGATACTCTAGGTTGTGTTCTTCTAGGGGCGTACGGAAGGGCTAGGCCTAGTATTGTGGTTACCCGCCTAGGAGTGGGGGCCCGACTCACTGTCTCCATTTGCCACAACGGAGGTTCCTGGGGGTGAAGCTAGCCTCCCGAACAGGGGGAACTAATGGTCTGTGCGCATAGAGTCGGTGGGTGTGTTGCACTTGCTTGTGCATTTCATAGCATAATTGTGTGTCATAGCATAAACATGCCACCTAACGTATAAAATGGTATGGGACGTTTTATACGATAGGCCCTGCAAAACGACCCCTTGGTCTATAGGGGTAATCCCTATAAATCAATGGTTATATTTCTTGTGCTTTTACTTTTGCTACTCCTTGTTGTTTGATAACCGACACCCCAACGTATAAGTGGTATGGGACACTCTATACGATGGGAGCCCTGCAAAAGATCCCTCGGCTTATGCGCTTCTGCGCATAAGTTAAGGTTACATTTCTTACTTTCTGTTTCTATCTTATTTACTATAGAATTGCTAGCATAGGTCTACTGTCACCTGTTTATTTGACTTACTCTCCACCTTCATGTCCTTCCCTTTCTTCCTCTCCGCTCGGTACCTAGGAGCCATGGGGAAAGGGGTAGGGGATGATAGGGCTTAGTCTTTATGACTAACGGTTTTTGAACCACAACATTTTAGGTGTACCGTATGGAAGGGTCACGGGTTTTGCAGCTTCTGGCAGAGTTAACCACGCGACCGTGTTACCATTGTCACCAGCCGGGACATACACGGGTCAAATGCCCCTTGATGGGTGGGACCCCACAAGCTCAGCAGCTAGGAGGCCGAAGACGTAGACGCAGACGTGGATCGCGAGGCGGCGACGGTAGGCCGAAAAGGAAGAAGCACCCAGAGATGCAGTACCAGCAGAGTACAGAGTCGGTGGAGTTGGGCCAGTACAGCTTGGGTGCTCTCAGTTCAGTGATAGTTACGGTGACGCTTAGTTTTAGTTTTGCTTCCGCGAGTGGCTTGTAGTGAGGATTACATGTACTGGGCACAAGCCCCTTTTTGTACTCTGATTATTATTATTAATATTGTGGACTCTCCCTTCGTGGAGATTTATTTATATACATGTGATTATTGTGGACTTGCTTTTACTTTATTATGCTACAGTTTTGCGATCGAAAAGGGCCGGCAGAATTGGCGTTTTATAGTGGCGACCTTCCCGTGAGTCGGTGCCACCGCAAAGCGGCAGTTCTGGGCTAAGACCCCGGTGGTTGAAAAAGAAAAAAAATGGGGGTCTTACAAGTTGTATCAGAGCGAGACCTCGATCGGAAAAGTAGCAGTCCACTAACCCTGGGTCACCCCCGCTCGAGTTTAGTTTGGGGACAAACTATGCAGCGGAAGCAGCGGTGTGCCCATAAGGGAAATCACATGTGAAAGTCCACTCCATCGTTAATTGGAATCCTTCTTTGTAGCCTGTGGCCTACCCTGCCCCCAGCAGGGAACACCTCCGGCTGCGAAGATCTCATCTTATCATCCTCTAACCAAAGATTTAGACTCAACCAACTAGGACTCGTGACTAACCATGACAATCTATAATATGCCCTAGTTTAAAATAGACCTTGGGTATGAATTTGGTGAAGTTAAGGAGGTACCCAAAGAGAATAAAGGAGGAGTTTAGCACGAGAATGACTACCTAAGACATAAACTCAGGTGTCCCTACTATCCCAATCAACGATTATTCGAAGAGGTAGACTACCTTAAGTAGAATTAAGACCAATAGTACATTAGCAGAATGGTAAAAGACAAGTAGTCTTAACCCTCACCACTGGTAGTGAAATTACTTGGAAGCAACCACCGAGATAAACACTGAGGGTCGGATAGGAATTCAAGTTCGAAGATACCCATTTGGGATTGGGAACATTTTGACCCGGATAAGGTTGTCGCAAATGTGACTCAGAGGGTGTAAAGTATGGAGTATATTAACGAGTTTTGGGGTGGGATCCCAAGTCGAAGATTGATGCCCTAGGGATTGTGCACCCAGCTAGGACAGATGTAACAGGGTGATATCCAGGATACTTAGCCCAAGATAGGTAGGGGCTGATCTTTTGTTTATTGGGGGCTAAACCTTTGTTTATTAGGCAAATTAGTATTGGCTTGGGTTTCCTTGGACCTAGTTTAGGGAAAGTGGCGTAACAAATATAGTGAGATTGAAGTCGATATAATTCGACGTTATTCGGGCAAACATTAGATTTTGAAAAAAAAATGTTTGGAATGATGACCTGTGGCGTTACCAAGACAAGTGACATGGTAATAAGACGGAATAATTACGAGAATTAACTATTATCACGTGAAATTAGGTGACGGGAAACAAGATTCGAGATATCTGAGAAGGTAAAGTTTTAATCGCTAGGTGGTATCATCAGAAGGATGATGTATCTCAGAACATGTACCCCCGGAGTGGAAATTTGAGGACATCGCGATGGATTTTATTCATGGACTTCCCCGATCACGGACGGGAAACGACTCGACTTGGGTCATCATCGATCGGTTGACGAAGGTGGCCAGATTCATTCCGATCAAGAAGGATGACGCTGTGGGGGGGGGGGGGGGGGTACTAGTGCGGAGATTTGGGGAGTAGTTTGTTCGATACCACAGGGAACCATGGGAGGAGCTCCTACCCTTGGTCAAGTTCTCCCATAACAATAGCTACCAGTCCAGCATCAGGATGGCGCCTTACAAAGCCTGGTATGGAAGGAGATGAAGGACCCCACTTTCTTGGATTCAGGACGAAGATCCGAAGGCATTGGGATCGGATTTTGTCGAAGACGCCGAGGCTCAGGTGAGACTAATTGGAGACAGGATGCTAGAAGCGCAGAGCAGACAGGCTAAGTATTGACGCCCGACATCATCAGGTGGAGTTCAAGTGGGGGACCGAGTGTTTTTGAAGATCCGTCCCATACATGGAGTTTCACAGGTGCGTGGTCGGAGGAAGAAGTTCAACCCTAGTATATGGGCCCTTATAGGATCCTAGAGCGGATCGGGCCCTAGCTTACAGGCTGGAGTTGCCACCAGAGCTGGCAGCTCTGCATGACGTATTCTACGTTTCTTCACTTAGGAGGGCTTTCCTGCGCCCGGAGCAGCAGATTTTGACCACAGATGGACCGATAGCTTCCAACTAGTCAGTTCACTTGGAGCCGATTCGGATCGATGGCAGAGGAGTATGGACCTTGCGTCGGAAGAAGGTTCCGTTAATCAAGGTTCTGTGGAACAAGCATGGGCAGGAGGAGCACACGTGGGAGCCACAGGACTCGATGCGACAAAGGTATCCGGAACTTTTCGGTCAGGTATACCTCACAACCCCTCTAGACAATCAATCTGCGTTCCTATTTAAAACCAATAAGACTGAAAATTTCAAGAATAGGGGCTAATCCTTTGTTTATTGGGGTGTATACCTTGACAATTGGATGAATTGGTCATAGAATCAAAACTGCACACTGCAAACGTAACGCAGAGATGTAGATCTTTCAACTTTAATGGGATGTTACAAGCTTCCTTTTCCCGATTAGAGTCTCGTAGGCTTAACCTTGATTTCGGGGACGAAATCTTTGTTTTGTTTATTGGGATTTGTAACATCCCATTTCCGGCTAGACCCCAAGGAGTCGGTTGGTCGTGATAGAACCCTAGGAAGCCCAAAAACTGAAATAAATCGACCCAGAATTGGCCACACGGGCCTGTCACGCCCGTGACCCACAATGTCACGCCCGTGATATAAGGCGTGACCACGTTCGACGATCGTCGATTTTAGTTCGACGGTTGTCGACCCATAATTGGCCATACGGACATGTCACGCCCGTGACCCACAATGTCACGCCCGTGACATAGGGCGTGACCACGTTCGACGATCGTCGATTTCAGTTCGACGGTCGTCGACCCAGAATTGGACACACGGGCCTGTCACGCCCGTGACCCACAATGTCACGCCCGTGACATAGGGCGTGACCACGTTCGACGATCGTCGATTTCAGTTCGACGGTCGTCGACCCAGAATTGGCCACACGGGCCTGTCACGCCCGTGACCCACAATGTCACGCCCGTGACATAGGGCGTGACTGAGTTCGACGATCGTCGATTTCAGTTCGACGGTCGTCGACCCAGAATTGGCCACACGGGCCTGTCACGCCCGTGACCCAGGTATCACGCCCGTGACCACCCTTCGACGATCGTTGATCTCAGTTCGACGATCGTTGATCCCAGAATTGGCTATCCGGGCCGGTCACGCCCGTGACCTATGTGTCACGCCCGTGACCAAGGCCGAAACGTCAGCCAGACTGGAAATTTCGGTAACTGACGTCGTAATCAATTCTGATTATGGGAAGTTACACCAGGAGTATTTATGGGCCGTTTTCCTTCTATAATTATATAATAAAAGGAGGAAGGTTGGTCCAATAGGAAATCGCCACTGGAAAACATCTCTTCGTTTCCAGCAATTCAATTCCATGCATCATAACCGAAACGTTGTTAAGAGAAATATTAATGGCCACCAGCATTAGACCTTTCCCCTCCCTCCTTTTTACTGCTTTAAAAAGGCCCCTTAGGCTCAAGGATGAAGTTTCCCAGCCCTTACCTGAAGTTTTGAGCCTCCTACTGTGCTGTAGAAGAATTCCGACGACGCCACCACCGCACCATGACAGTCCAACGTCCATCTCGCCATCAAACTATGAATAAGGTCCTCCCCTCCCTCTTCTTCTGCGGATAGATCTTAGAAATTGTTAGGAGAGATATCGGGCTCAAAAGAGCCAGATCGGGTGAGCGTTTTCCATGCTTTTCCGAAAATTTCATGGTGGAGGGTTCGCCGAAAACCGCCTCTCCGGCGGCCGTGCCGCCGCCCGACGATAGCCCTCACCTCAACAGAGGTGGTGGTGGTGGTGGCCGGCCAGGGAGATGGCTGGATGGCCGGGAAATAGCTTGGAAAAGCTACAGGAAATTAAGTTGTCAGGGCTCTAGTTTCGGTCTGTAGAAGAAGATGAACAGTGCCATTAATTAGATTCTATTTTTTTAAAAACAATTTCTGAATGAAATTATCTGTCACTTTAAATAATTTGGGAAAAATACCTAGAAGCTCCTGCAGGAAAAATGGTCAACACCAATATTGTACCTCTTGGAGTCTAGGAAATTTTAAAATTTGTTTAAAGCATTTTGGACCACTGGATAGACCTCAGCACTCAATTTGGTGAGGTCTACCCATAGGGTGTCCTGACCTTAGAAAAATTCCCCACTCCAATCCAGTCATCACAATGACTTGAAATTTGGGGTGTGGCCTAACCTTACCTATATCTAGGTACCATCCCAAAAATCAGGATTTTTGGGAAATATTTTTCTATAGTTTTTAGAAAAATTCAATAATCCTAACTTAATTTAATTAGATGGTTAAATAATTTCCAAACCCTCTCACATTTTGGTGAGTGGTCCCTGGGTTCAACATAAGGTTCTGTATAATTTTTCATCTCATTTGGAGATGATTTGGATTAAAAATGAACAAACCTAAGTTTTGCCCTAATAAGGGGTCTTAGGTTAAAGGTGCACTTCTGAGATTTGAGTGGTCAGATCACCTCAACAGAGGCTGAGATTTTTTTACCACTGGCTAGTAATATTCTCTAGCACCCCCTCTTAGAGTTTGAGGTGGATCGGGGTAAGTTTGCCCTAAGAACCAAGGCCAAACCCTAAGGATGGATCTTCGTGGCTTGTGAAGGTCAAGGGGTCAAATGACCTTGGATTGACTCGAAATTTGGTGAAGACGACTATAGGGCCATTGTAGTTCTCTGGATGAAATCTTAGTAGGTTTTGAGACTGTTGGGATACTTAAAAACCTAACCCTAGTTTAGGGTGCAAAACTTGAAGAGATAGGAAATGACATTAAATCACATTGGAAAGTGATGAGATTTGGGTAAAGTGAAGTATAGGGATGGTACAAGCTCTGGATATTTTACTATGAATTTTAAGATCATTATTTTGCATACTTCATTAACGATGTAGTAGTTTGTATGATTTGCTTAGAAAATTTATTATGGAATATATACTTCTTGGAAATTGATGAAATTTAGGCAGAGAACGTTTATTATGATTTTGAATCTCTGTGAATTTTTATGGTATTTTTGGAAGTTTAATTCTAAGGTTTGCTTCATTAAGTATGTTTTACCTTGAATATTTGATTAAATCTATAGTGTTGTCTAGCAAGCCGGTAAAATTATGATTCTTTGCACAAAGATCTTTTCTATACCATTCTACTGATTAGTAATTTTTCTATAATTTTCCGATGAGTAATTTCAGTACTTCCTTCATTACGTAGAATTAACGTGATTATACTGGATAAATTAATTAGAGGCTGAATACTTTCTGTAAAAATTCTGAAAATTCGTATTTGAGGTTATCTTGCTGTTATTTAATGATCATGATTTTTGGGTGGCCATTACTTAGGAGAATCATGTAGTTCATGTTTAAAATGACCCATGGCCCATCCTTTGAGGAAATTAAATAAATATCAGAATAATTAGGAAAGTTATAAGTTTCTGGATTTAGACAAAGTATGGTAGACCTCCTGTAAAAATTATAGGAGATTTGGAAGACAATTTGGAGTACCTCCCCTTGTGTACCTCATACAGCTTAGGATGGTCTGCATATAGTAAAACCACGAAAACTGATCTAGAGTAATAATGAACTTGGGAAAATGGAGTTTGGTAGCTTGCTGGTTTGGACAGGATGAGTAAAAATCAAGTTCATTATTGGAAGTTAGGATGGGTAGGGGGTGAGATTGACTAGCGATAGGTAGTGTTCGGGTTCGACGGAAGACCGTCCTCCCCGAAAAGAGGAAGAGTCAAAGTCACCCTAGGAATAGCCCACTGTAATGCGAGAAGGAAATGGGTTAAGGGAACCAATCAAGTACAATAAGTGCCTTGGAAAGGGAGTTTTGGGATTCACCCCATCATAGCTCCTAGTACCGCTGCGAGCCCTTCACCGGGTAACCCTCGGGAATTCCAAGGTTAACCTTAAATCTTAGGAATAAAATGATCAAGAGTAACCCTAATAATAGTTGTACCTCACACCTACACTTGTACGCTTAGGAAGAAGAATTGGCATGGGATGGGTAGAGTAGGTCCATAGTCTAAAGGCCTACTAGTAATGACTATGGTTGGTTGGTAATTTGGAAGTCCAGGGAGCGGGATGCTCGGGGACTTGGTATATGCTTGGTAGCCTAGAGAGCTGGAGGCTCGGTAATATAAGAACTTGTACAAATATAATAATTGTCATGGTTGCATGTGCATATAAGTGGTGGGTCATCGGTACTAGGCGATCGATCACACCGACAGCGGTACGTTGACTCGGCGAAAAGCCTGGTGTGTACAGCCAGCACAAGTACGCGGATACTCTAGGTTGTGTTCTTCTAGGGGCGTACGGAAGGGCTAGGTCTAGTATTGTGGTTACCCGCCTAGGAGTGGGGGGCCCGACTCACTATCTCCATTTGCCACAACGGAGGTTCCTGGGGGTGAAGCTAGCCTCCCGAACAGGGGGAACTAATGGTCTGTGCGCATAGAGTCGGTGGGTGTGTTGCACTTGCTTGTGCATTTCATAGCATAATTGTGTGTCATAGCATAAACATGCCACCTAACGTATAAAATGGTATGGGACGTTTTATACGATAGGCCCTGCAAAACGACCCCTTGGTCTATAGGGGTAATCCCTATAAATCAATGGTTATATTTCTTGTGCTTTTACTTTTGCTACTCCTTGTTGTTTAATAACCGACACCCCAACGTATAAGTGGTATGGGACACTCTATACGATGGGAGCCCTGCAAAAGATCCCTCGGCTTATGCGCTTCCGCGCATAAGTTAAGGTTACATTTCTTACTTTCTGTTTCTATCTTATTTACTATAGAATTGCTAGCATAGGTCCACTGTCACCTGTTTATTTGACTTACTCTCCACCTTCATGTCCTTCCCTTTCTTCCTCTCCGCTCGGTACCTAGGAGCCATGGGGAAAGGGGTAGGGGATGATAGGGCTTAGTCTTTATGACTAACGGTTTTCGAACCACAACATTTTAGGTGTACCGTATGGAAGGGTCACGGGTTTTGCAGCTTCTGGCAGAGTTAACCACGCGACCGTGTTACCATTGTCACCAGCCGGGACATACACGGGTCAAATGCCCCTTGATGGGTGGGACCCCACAAGCTCAGCAGCTAGGAGGCCGAAGACGTAGACACAGACGTGGATCGCGAGGTGGCGACGGCAGGCCGAAAAGGAAGAAGCACCCAGAGATGCAGTACCAGCAGAGTACAGAGTCGGTGGAGTTGGGCCAGTCCAGCTTGGGTGCTCTCGGTTCAGTGATAGTTACGGTGAGGCTTAGTTTTAGTTTTGCTTCCGCGAGTGGCTTGTAGTGAGGATTACATGTACTGGGCACAAGCCCCTTTTTGTACTCTGATTATTATTATTAATATTGTGGACTCTCCCTTCGTGGAGATTTATTTATATACATGTGATTATTGTGGACTTGCTTTTACTTTATTATGCTACAGTTCTGCGATCGAAAAGGGCCGGCAGAATTGGCGTTTTGTAGTGGCGACCTTCCCGTGAGTCGGTGCCACCGCAAAGCGGCAGTTTGTGGCTAAGACCCCGGTGGTTGAAAAAGAAAAAAAATTGGGGGTCTTACACCCCACGTCCTCACACCAACAAAATTGTTTGCACAAACACACATACATACAAGATACAAAGTACAACAAAAAGCAATAAAGTGTACCCTCCACTTTATTTCTGCTCATCCGCGTCTTGAAGCAGCTTCTTAACAGCCTCCTACAACCCCAAGTTAAACACTTGAGGCTGTTACACGTCATAATGTTAGCTTTGTTGCTCCTGCACTCCGAGATTGTATACTAGCAGTTACGCCCTAGATGCAGATGATTCTGCCACTGCCTTACCCTTTTCCTCATAGGATGCACCTGGCTTTTGCTCATTATTTGACGAGCCTTTCCAAAAGTGACGGTCAATATACCACTGCTTTCCACAAATGAAACAGTACGCGAATCAACACGTCCTTGACTAAATATCGCACCCAAAGCAACATCCGACGACGTTTGTTCAGCAGGCTTGAACCTCTTCTAATCCTGTTTCCTAAACTCCGACTGTTCGGACTGCGGGACTGTGAAATCCGACTTGTCCGCTGCCAAGTTCTTCTTATCATGCACTCGTTTCAAATCTTTTCTAGTGCACAGGTTGTATCTACTAAGGCTTGGAAGCCTTGGTTCACTGAACTCGGAAGCGCCAATCTCAACTCATCTCGGAGTCCCTCATAATATCTGTTCGTCTTCCGCGCTTATTCCGCAAAAGTCAACCCTGCATAACGTCCTAGCCTGGTAAATTAATGCAGGTAGTCATCCACAGACTTCTCTCCCTGCACCAGACGTTGAAATTCGGTCTCCATCGCCATTCTTCGCGATACTGGCAAGTATTTTGCCCAAAACAACCTGGAGAATTCGTCCATCGAAATCTCTCCAAGGCCTCTGCTTGCCAACTAGTGCATCTCGACGTCATCCCACCACAGTCTCGCCTCTCCTTCCAGTAAGAAAGTGGCTAACGTCACTCTCTGCCCCTCATCAATCCTGAGCGTTGTCAGGATCCTCTTCACTCTTGCAAGCCAATCTTCCGCTTGTGTTGGGGAAAGCGCCCCGACAAACGTAGGTGGATGAAAATCCATAAATGGCTTCAATTGCTCGTCAGTCGCTTGCTCGTCCACTCGAGCATTCACCCGCTCTTGTCATGCACCAACCCAAACTGGCTCCACAACAGGCCTTGCCTGCCTAACAGGTTGTGCTTGAATCATGGCAAATACTGCCTCCGCAACTAGGCGTACAGTTTCCGTAGAAGGAGGACGTGTGGGCACCTCGGCTGGTGCTGCACTCTCATCCGAATGCTGGGGCTCAGACTGCCCAGCTCCACTTCTTATCACCTACATCTGAACAAGATACTAATAATCAACCTCCAATCTAAAATGGCAAACATATCGAATACACACACACATTCCTAGTGGACAATCGTGAGTTCAATTATGTTAAAACGGTTCGCACGTACACGTGCTAGCCACCCGACAAAAGAATTCGGCCACGAATTCGAAAGCGAAAAACTGAGAGGGCCTCTGATACCAAAATGTAACAACCCGGCCCGTTAAATAACATATAATAGAAGGTCCAGCTGGGGCCCCACATTATATGCCACAAACAGATGGCGAGGTCACAGGTTAATACCAAAATACCACGCATCCAAACTCAGAGCATTCTAGCGGAAGTTTACAAGTTTTACGAACTTTATCCATGAATGTCCACTACTATATAAATAACTCATTTATATACAAGACCAGGAATGTTAACAAGCACACAGCTCACGACCTTAAGGCCTTACAAGTTTCTCTTTACAAACATACGACTTCATACATCGGCACGCAGGCCGAACACACATGAAATCCAAAGCTTCGCACGGCCTTCGAGGGACTAACAGCAACAGCAAGGGCTTCAGCCCACTCAATCCATTTCCGCATCTACAAGGGTAGCACCTGCATATAGACATCCACCCTATGGGGAGACAAACAAAGCAACGATCTGCATTCAGCTGACAATTATAATGACCCTACCCCTTACCCGGGGCAGTTGTTCCTTCCTTGCATGTAATCCAATCTCAACACATATGTTCAACACACAACATCATCACAAATGCCGGCCTTCACTCAGGGCACACTTACGGTGTACCAAGCTCCTCATGGTTCCACCACCAATTCGAGGTGTTTACTTATTGGCAAGGCCTAAGCCTCCAAACCCCTGTTGAAGACCTCCCGCACCCGTCCACTCAAAGGAACGCACCTCCTAACAAATTGTGAGCACTATAAGTCGACCTACCCACGTAGTGTAATAAGCCTAGGGAAATCTCCCCGCTGCATTGCTACAAATCGACCGCTCACCCGATCCTACAACGAAACTTGTTGGGTGGCTCACCCACTCAGAGGTTCTTAACTTGTTGGCTATGGGCATCAGCCGCCAAACCCCTGTTGACGACCTCTTATACCCATCCACTCAGAGGTTCTTAACTTCTTGGCTATGGGCATCAGTCGCCAAACCCCTATTGACGACTTCTCGTACCCACCCACTCAGAGGTGTTCGCTTACAATAACCCGATCAATGAACTTGGTGGGTGTTCTACCCACTCAGAGGTTCTCGCATTCCTCCTCAACACCGGCACATCGTGCCGCTTTCCATTCCATCAATACAACTCGCGCCGAGCATACAACCTAAGGAGCTATACAAAGCTCATCACCATCATCCTCACCATCTCCGCAAGGTAATCGATATATACACGGAGTCTTCTCCGGTTCGCAGCATCACCAATCAAGACATTCATCCAGATGGGCTTCACACAGTATGCCTATGCCGTACTACTCATTTCCAGCTCTAGATGCAGACTCAACCACTAGAATCACTTACGCTCTTCCATCTTTTGATGGAGGATTCCACAGATATACATGCATAAACAAAGGGCTTCACCTGCCCAAGGAAGAAAGAGCATTACCCTTAACGATCGCTTCGGCGCCATGGAAAACTAGTCGAATGGAAACCACCGCAGCGGCCTTGCCTCCACAACGCTGCACTTGGCTTTCCAAACAGACCGCTGAAGCTCCACCGGCGGTTGGAAAGCTTATCCTTCTTCCTTCCTTGCTCTCCTCTCTCTCTTCACTTAGAAATAGAAATATTAAGATGAGAATGAGATATTCATCTCTATTCTCGGCCTTATCAAAGCAGGGAAGAGCTGGGACCACAGGATCCAAATAGAAGGGAACGAACGACCAAGATCTTCTTGGAAAAGCATCTAAACAGAGCTGATACGGCCTGTGACACGCCCGTGTCACAGGCCGTGTTCCTTGAGCAGTTCAGGAACCGACTCAATCTGGAACGGAACACGGGTTATGACATTCCAGTGTCACTCCCTGACACGCCCGTGTCAACCATTACACGGACGTGTGGATGGTCATGTCACCTCATCAACACAAGGCTGAAACACCCGAAAAGGACACGGCTAAGGCACACGCCCGTGTCCTCGGCCATGTGCTCAACACGCCCCTATGACACGCCCGTGTCACAGGCCATATACCACACTCAATGCCACTTAATGCCACTCAACGCCACTCCAGAATTAACCCGAGCAGGACACGCCTTGGAACACAACCTGTGTCCCAGGCCGTGTTGCCTCTCCATGATAGGTTCTCGAGAGATCAAGTCGACGCCAATGAAAATAGAACACGCCCTTGGACACGCCCATGTCCCAAGCCGTGTACACCTGACACGCCCTGGGACACGCCCGTGTCCCAGGCCGTGTCACCCAGCCTGAACCCATTTTTGGGACTTAGGGGTTTTGGGGTGTTACAAAAAGATTGGCTAAGGCCAAAAGCGTTGAGTGAAGCTTATTCACTCAACGCTCTCAATGCCTGAGTAAGACAAAAATCTGTCTAAGTTTTTTGGCGTTAAGTGAAGCTTGTTCACTCAACGCCTATACTAAAGTGTTTAAATTTGACTAAGTCCACAGATGCTGATGTTAGAAAAAGTCAATAAAGCCAACAAAATTCAAAATGTGGCGGGATGGTTACGGTACAGGACAAATAGCATCGCAGGCCTACTATATGACTTTTGGCTATTAAAGCTAAGTTGCAGCTGTCAATTTCAGTGGGGCCCACTGGTCAAAATAGTCGTTGATCGGCGGAATAGAAAAGGCAGAGATAAGATCGAAAAAATTAGCTTTTGGAAAACGTGTTGGACTTAGTCTTCTTCCTCGACCATTGTTGCAGAGCTTGAAGAAATAAGTTCAGATCATCTTATCTGAAAGTTTTAAAAGATAGATGGTGCCATTTTCACCTGCACCAGCAAGGTTAGAGGAAATCTCTAAAGAAGAAGAAGAAGCAAGGTCTAACCCTAGCTGAAGCTGATCTAATAGCCGATCCAAGTTGTTGTAACAATCTTCACCTACAACAAGTTCATAAGAAATTTCTGAGGTAAAAGAAGGAGCAGCAAGGCTTACCCTTGATGCAGCACATGGAAGCAAACATGAGTTAGGTGTTGACATCCTCAACATCAACAGCTAGTTCTTGAGAATCTCTCTGAGAAAGAAGTAACAGAAAGGGCTAACCCTAACTACAGTTACTTCACAGTTCCAGCAAGTAATTTTTTGAAGAACTTTTTTCTGGAAGCTGTGAAGTAGAAGTCAACACTGAGTCTTCTCAGGAAAGAAGGAAGAAGAACTTGCTCCCAAGTGTTCTGTGATTCAAAGACATTTAGCTTGTTGAAGATACAAGAAACATCTTGTCTTCAACAATATGGTTAGTAGGTTCACTTTCTAAGGAAGAAGAAGAAAAGTTAGGGCTGAGTTTATCTCAGCTCAAAAAGCAGCAAAGGGCAAACCCTAGCTGTAGCACTTCCAGCACAAGCCATGTCAACCTAAAGATGGGTTACTTGTTGTTGTTGAAAGTCTTTGAATACAAGGGTAGCTAATCACTTAGAGGGGGGTGAATAGGTTATTAAGGTCTTTTGATATTCTTTTGACCTTAAACTGATTTAGGCCCGATTGGGATTGATTAGTTCAACTTTCAAGACATTCACACACAGCACACCACAATTTTATAGTGGTTCTCCAGTATATGGGTACATCCACTATCCCTCCCGCATTTCTAATAGAATGTTAGATAAGGCACTTATCCAATAACTTAGCTCCTCGAAGATTACAAAATGATCTCACTGGATCACTGAGTTTCCACTGAGACTTACAACACAGGCACACAGCCCAACCACTCAATAATCACCTGATCACCTACCACAGGCACAAATGCCTATAACGTAAGCTAAGAAAATAGCCCTATCACACAAATCCAAGACTGTATCCTACCACTCAGCCTTTATAATTTAGGTTTACAATACAGATCTTAAACAGATCCTATAGAAATTGAATAGTAATGTTGATTTGACTCAAGAGAAATTAATCTCTGAGTCAATTGCTTCCTTAGCTGAGAGAATCTCAGCCCTATCTTCTTCACAGCAATAATATTCAAGAATTTGCTGCTTGTGCTGGAAGTAACTCAGAACCATGATTATGATTCTGCTGATGAAGGAGAGAGAAGAACGATCTTCAATCAGCTAACCTATTTGCAGAACACAGACTGCTCTACCTCTTCTTCACAGATCTAGAGATTGATCTTCAAGTTCAGCCCGACTTGGATCTTGAAGCAATTTCAGCTAGGGTAACCTAGACTGATTCTTCTTCCTCAGAGAAATCCTCTGATCTTGATGTAGAAGATGTTGATTGCCACAGCTATCTCAGAAACCCTTCAGAATTGTCAATGTTATCTTCTTTATTGGGTCCATTGATCCCAATGGACCAGTCTTTGAACAATAATTGGAAAGCTAGTTCAAGAGACAATGACTGGTTGACTTAAGGTGGAGCTAGAAACATAGAAAACTACCTAAGTCCAAAAGAATTTAGTGAGGAAAGCTCACTCAACGCCATTCAGCAAATAGTGCTGTGAGAAGGGAGGCAGTCAAAACTGACAGTATTGCAAAGACAGAAATCGGGCTAAGTCAAGAAGCGTCAAGTGAGCTCAACTCAATCAACGTCATACAGCTAGAAGTATTTAGTCAAGGTTATCCTATCATAGCCTTACTATGAAGAATCCAGAAAATCGGCTAAGTCCAGAATCGTTGAGATAGGCAAGCTCACTCAACGCCATCAAGCAAAGCTTAAGAAATATCTAAGTCAAGAATTACTGTGTCTACCATTCATCGATCTTAGCTTAGCTTTCTTCGACCGGAGTTCAGAGTTCATCGATCTCAGTTATTACCTATAAGAAGGACTCAGCTATCGAAATCGTCGACCGGAGTTCACATTTCGTCGACCAGAGTTAAGATTTCGTCGACCTCAGCCTTCACCTGAAGAAAAAACTGGCCTGAGAGAATTTGTCGATCTCAGCTTCACTGTTTCGTGAAGCTGAGCTCAGGTTTCATCGAACTGAGCTCGAATTTCATCAACCTCGGCCTTCACTTGAATAAAGATTTGAGCTGAGAGAATTCATCGATCTCAACTTCACTATTTCTTCAAGCTGAGCTCATATTTCGTCGAGCTGAGCTTGAATTTCGTCGAACGCAGGATTTCAGAAAAGTTAGTTGATTTTTGCTAAGTCCATAATGATGTTGACTCGGCAAAGTCAACTAGTCAACAATGTTCAGATTCGATGCAAATCGACATTAATGTCGTTGTCAGTCTACAGTGGATCTGAAGTTAATAAAGCTGAGGTTTTAACCTCCGTTAAAACTGAGACACGTGTTGATCATCTCGCCAATGTGACGGGATTTTAAATAGAAGAAGAGATCGAGATCTAAGAATTATTATTGGATTAATTTCTGAATAACTTTCTGAAAAAATGAGAAGCGGAGTTCGTCGTCTTCATCCGCAATTGTTGTAGAAGCCAAGAACCTCAAGTTAAAATTTGAAGGGCTTCTGAGTTTGCTGTTGCAATCAACATCCACTCCAGCAAGTTAAGAGTAATCCTCTGAGAGAGACGAATCAGCCTAGGCATGACCTAGCTGAAGTTATCTTCTCGATCCAAGCCGAGCCAAAATCTGAAGATCAATTCGCTGGATTAAAGAAGAAAGAATTGTTGAAATCTGCTTAGTCCAGATCGGGAGATATTCCTGAAGAAGAAGAAGCAGATTCATCTGCTAGTTGATTCCAGAACAAGTCGGGCATCTTTTTAAGATCATTGTATAATCTTGTTGCTGTGAAGACGAAGTTAGGGGTGACATCTGCTCGGTCAAGGTAGAAAAGCACAGAGAATTTTCTCTTGTGTCTGTAATTCATTATCTTGAATATTTCTGTGTAAGATTCATTTTGAATCTGAGTGGTATGGCTAAGGAATGAGTTGTAAGCCTGTGTTATAAAGGCTGAGGTAGGGCAGGAGTTTCCTGAGTTATAGGTGTGTGGATTCACACTGAGGTAGGGCAGGATTTCCTGAGCTGTAGGAGTGTGGAGTCACTCTAAGGTAGAGTTCTTGGTAAGAACTTGAGTTGTAGGATCATGTTGATCGTATTTGTAGGGCTTGTGCCTGAGTTGTAGGATTCGGTTGGGTTCTGAGCTATAAGATCTGAGGATCTTAGAAAGATAGAAAGAAGTTTGGCCGAATCTAGTATACTGCTAGATAGGCGAAGGGGGGAAAGTGGATGTACCCATCAATTGGGGAACCACTATAAATCTCTGTATACTGTGTTGTGTACTGTGCTGGTATTGATTATGATTAGATTGTTGTGCTGTGATTTTAATCGATAAGTTGCATAAGTTTTTAAAATGGACCTATTCACCCCCCCCCCCTCTAGGTGATTAGTTGTTTTTAAAATCAGGACTTTCAAGTGGTATCATAGGGAGGTTTATCAAGATAGACTAAACAGTCTGAGTTGATCTCTAGGCGCAGCTATCAGAAGGCCAAAATAAGTTCAAGTGAGAATCATAAAGAACTTGGATCCATGAAACTTCCTCTTTGTAGGAAGGAGACCTTTGGCATCTGGAAGGAAAGGGTCAGACTTTTCATAGAAGCATCTGATCCAAAGATATACATCACAATACAGGAGGACCCCTCATCCCAATGAATACATCAGCCCTTGATGCAAATCTAAAGACTCAAAAGCAGTATTCTGAGATGACTAAAGATGAAATCATCTTAGTTACATTGGATAAGTGGGCAAAAAACATTATTGTTAGTGTCATAGATGACTCAACCTACAAAAACATAGTCCACTACAAGACATCTAAGGAGATGTGGGACACACAAGTTGTCTGCATGGAGGGGACTGAAGAAGTGAGGGAGGATAGGAAGTCCATGCCCAATCAAGAGTATGAAAGCTTCGGGCATGACAAGTAAGATGGCATTGCTGAGTGCTATGTGAAGTTTTTAAGGATTGTGAATGAGCTGATGATAAATGGTGGCGTCTTCAGCACTTATGAATTGAATGACAAGTTCCTCAGGTCTTTAACTAAAGACTGGGACACAAAAATCTGTGCCAACAGAGAAGTGGTAAGACTTGCAGACACTCCACCACTAACCCTGTTTGGAAAACTGTTGTCTTATGAAATACAGCTGACTGCTAGAAAAGAGGAGGAGAAAATCAACAAGCCTACAGTCAAAGACAAGTCAGTGGCCTTCAAAGTTGAAGCCACAAGGAAGAGCAGGAGAAAGATTTCTTCTCCACCAAGGAGAGTTGTTGATTCTGAGTCAGAAAGATCAGAAACAAGCATATCAGACTGTAATATTTTTGATGAAGACTTTGTTGCCTTCTCTAGGAAATTTAAGAAATTTATGAAGAAGAAGCACTGGAGAAGCAGGCCATCTTCTTCTTCTTATCCCAAGGAAGATTACTACAAGGGCAAGAAGAAATCCTCTAAAGAGGACAGGTATGGCTCTAAACAAAGTAAACATACTTCTTTTAAAGTGGTGTGTTATTGTTGCAGCAAGCCAGGGCATGTCATAGCCGACTGCCCTGTCAAAAGAAAGGATGCTGGTGGAAAGAAGGAACATCAGCAGAAGGGAAAGAAGGTGAAGACCTTTATTTCCAAGAAGCAAATGAGCTGGGCTGACTCCTCATCATCAGAGTCAAAAGAGGTAGATGAAGATGAAGCCTACATTGGGTTATTTACTGCTGAAGAAGAATCTGTAGAAGCAGACTTCTTAGAGATGTTGGTTGCAATCACTGGAGAAGATGATTATACTGCTAGATCTAAAGAAGGATAAGAAGTCAGCCATTGCCTTGGGATGATGGCTTTGACTGAGGATGGACCCAGCTAGGAGCAGTGTGGCCCTAGTAAGGTAAAATCTACACCTTCTGTGTCAGATTATGTAACTAGTCTAGAATCAGAAGCATCTAGATCAAGAGATGAAGATGGTTCTTAATCTGAAGTAGATGTCAATCAATTGATTGATGATTATGGTGAACTCCTACAAGCACTGAAGAGAAGCAGGCTCCTAGCCAAAAATAGGCTGGGGAGATTGCCTCTCTTAAGCTGGATGTTTCAAACTCAGCAAACATGTTTAACCTAAAGATAAAAGAAGTCAGCAAGCTGAAAAACATCACTGTTATTCAGATGGACACAATCACTTTCAAAAATGATCACATTAAGAATCTTGAAGGTAAACTCCTAAAGGAGAAGGAGCTAGTGGCTAAGTTATCAAAGCCATCTTAAGTATTGCCTTTGATTGATTCCTTCTCCTCCCAAAAGGGTAAGAAGGGGTTAGGATTCAAAGGGAGAACTAGAGCTGCCTATTCCAAAAGGAAGGGCAAAGCTCTAGTGCAGCCACTAGCCTCCAATTTCTTTCAGGAAAGTGGTGTTACCATCTAACAGGTATAACCATGAGAGCATTTTTGGTCACTAGGAGTATGGTGTTAGGAATGACAAGGGTACTAGTGCCTATAAGGCAGCCCATGAATAAATCCTAATGGCCCATCCTAGACCATTTGTGTTTGGTGTACCATCCCCAACACTCAAAATTAAGGCTGCAGCCCATTCTCAAAGTCTGTCAGTCCACAATCAGATAAAAGGAAAGTCTATCAGCACACTAGACTTGGATATATCTGAAGATATCAGGAGCTTGCACTCTGAAAAGAAGGCATCTGCTGATAGGGTCCAAGATATCCCTAGTACCTCTACTGCCAGACAAATCCCAAATAAGGATGTGGCTGGAAGACTTAAGAAAAAGGCTATTGTACCTGCTGGAATGAGAGCTATAATCTGCTATGATGTAAAGCCAGCCCTTAAAAGAAGGTATAACATTTATGAGTGCTGGTGTTGTGCCGAAGTGGGCCACTATGCTACTAATTTCTGGCAAAATAAGAGTGTTCAAAGAGAAAATGCCAGCTTACCTGTTTGAAGAATTGCAGGTAGGCATGTTCAATTTCAGTCTAACTTGCACCTAAGATCCAATAAGAATTGGGGTCCTAAGGAAAGATGATTTATTTACTGCAGGTAAGTCCAAGAGGCCATACCCCTATATGGTACTTAGACTATGGATGTTCCAGGAACATGACTGGAATAAGGAGCATGCTGAAGGAGTACACTCCAGTTGAAAATGGACCCAAAGTTATCTTTGGTGGTTCAAAAAGAGGAGTAACCAAAGGGTTTAGTAAGATATCTAATGGCATAATCACTATCACACAAGTAACTTATGTGAAAGGTTTGCAACATAACCTGATAAGCATAAGCCAACTATATGATCTTGGCTATGATATTTCTTTCCTCAAGGATGAGTGCCAAATTAGGAGGTCATGTGACCAAGGGGTAGTCTTGACAGGAACTAGGAGAGGAAATGTCTATTGTCTCAATTTTGTTTGTGAGAGTAAGGACTCTCCTATATGCCTAGTTGCAGATGAGAAAGCTTTACATTGTGTCCAATGGTACAAGAGGCTAGCTCATCTGAATTACAAGACCATAGGAAAACTCTTTAGTGAAGAGTTAGTGAGAAATAGTCCTAAGGTGAACTGCATCAAAGAGGGTATCTGCTCAGCATGACAAAAGGGCAAGCAGACAAGGACCTCCTTACAAAGCCTTGATACCAAAGACTCGGTGAGGTATTTATACCTCCTGCATATGTATCTATTTGGTCCTATGCTAGTTCATAGTCTAGGTAGGAAAGTCTACACCCTTGTGGTTGTTGATGATTTTTCCAGATTTTCCTCGGTGTTCTTTCTAAGAAAGAAATCTGAAAACCATGATGTGTTCCAGACATTTGTTAGGCAAATTCAGAATGAACTTAACAGTATTGTGGTCAAAATCAAAAGTGACCATGGGACTGAGTTTCAGTCTGAATGCATGACAAGATTATGTGAAGGGCTTGGGATTCATCAAGAGTTCTCCTCTCCTAGAACACCCCGACAAAATGGGATTACTGAGAGGAAAAATAGAACTCTCATAGAGGCTAGTAGAACCTTGTTAAGTGACACATTGCTCCCAGAATATTTCTGGGCTGAGGCAGTAAACACTGTTTTTCATGTCCTTAATAGGGCTTCCATCACCAAAAGCCACAAGAAGACTCCATATGAGATTCTGAAAGGCAAAAAATCAAACTTATCCTACTTCAGGATTTTTCTTAGCAAGTGTTATGTTCTAAACAATGGTAAGTCCTATGTGACTAAGTTTGCTGCCAAGTCCCAAGAAGGGATATTTGTTGGGTACAGCAATAATAGTAGGGCATATAGGATTTATAACTTGACTACTCAAGTTGTAGAAGAATCGGTACATGTTTTCTTTGATGAGTCAAACCTAATTAACTGTAAGCTACCAAGCACCTCTTCTAGTTCTGCAGGTTTAAAGGGTGTGATGGACAAGCTTACCATCAGGGAAATGGATCCAGCAGGACAAGATAAGGAAGAAGATGGGTGCTGTCTAGGGGGAGCTTAAGACTCACAAGCTGAGGATGAAGAACAGTCAGCTGAAGACAATGCAGTACAGCCAGCTGAAGATAATGAAGTTTAGATAGCTGAGAACAATGTAGAATAGAAAGTTAAAGCAAGAATGCCTCCAGCTAAGAAACATCTGAGGGACCATCAAACACACCAAATCATTGGTGATGCAAGACATGGTGTCTAGACAAGGAGCAAGAGCATCAACATAGCTCTATGTTCAATCTTCCTATCACAAATAGAGCCCAATAAGCTTGAAGAAGCTATCAAAGACTCTTACTAGATTGGAGCTATGCAGGAAGAGTTGAACCAGTTCAAAAGGTGTAGAGTCTGGAAGCTGGTTCCCAGACCAAAGGGACATAAAGTCATAGGAACAAAGTGGATCTAAAGGAACAAGCTAGATGAGAATGCCATTAATGCCAAAAACAAGGCCAGATTGGTGGCAAAAGGATACAGGCAAGAAGAAGGAATAGATTTTGACCAGACCTTTGGCCCAGTAGCAAGGCTGGAAGCAATAAGGTTATTCCTTGCTTTTGCTGCCTATTAAGGATTCAAAGTCTTCCAAATGGATGTGAAGTCAGCATTCTTGAATGGAGACTTAAAAGAGAAAGTATATGTGGATCAGCCACCAGGATTTGTAGATCCTCACTTTTCTAATTTTGTTTATAAGCTTAAGAAAGCTCTATATGGGTTGAAGCAAGCCCCTAGACCATGGTTTGAAACATTGTCTACTTTCCTTATTGAGAGCAAATTCTCAAGGGGGAAAATACATAAGACCATATTCCTAAAGGAATCTAAGGGCAAGGTCATCCTAGTCCAGATATATGTTGATGACATTATCTTTGGATCTATTGAAAACAACCTTTGCAGGAAGTTTGCCAAACCTATGCAAGGGAAGTTTGAGATGAGCAGCATGGGTGAGCTAAAATTCTTATTGGGACTCTAAGTAAGACATACTGATGATGGCTTGTCCATATCCTAGTCTAATTTCACAAGAGAGTTAATTAAGAAATATGGTATGGAGAATGCCTCCACCATGAAAACTTCAATGGGGTCAAGTATGCCTGTAGGCAGAGATGTGGAAGGGAAACCTGTTGATGAGTCTTTGAATAGAGGGATAATTGGCTCCCTTCTATACTTGACTACTAGTAGGTCTGACATCATGTATGATATATGTTGGATCGCTAGTTGGATTTGGGCTAGGTTCACTAATTTAGGCTGAGTCTGACCCACCTTGTAAAGCCCGGGTCATGTCTAGTATTCCTAAATTTTAGGCTAAGTCCTTTAGTTCTACCTTCTTGGACCAGCCAGCAGAGGACCTCAGAAGACTTCAAACTTAGAAGATATCAGAAGACAGTTTGTTTAGTTCGAAATTCTTCGAACTCAGCTCTACGATCGTCGATCTCCGATCGACGAACTTATAGTTAATTCTCTGAGCTGAGGTCTATGATATTCGAGCTCAGGTCGACGATTAGTTTTCTTCAGACAGATTCTCAGCTCGACGAACTCAGAGTGCAGTTTTGGCAAGTATTTCTCAGTACGCAGTTCGCAGAGCTCAGGTCGACGAACAGGCATTCTTTGGTCGATGATCTTGGATCTCAGGTCAACGAATTCTGTTCATATTTCGACGATTTCTGTCCCGGTTCCAGATTGAGTTTTTCCTCTCCTTCTGTTCCTTTATCTTCATATTAATTAGCAGTATTATTCTGAGTATTTAATGCATCTATTCCTCTGAATATAGCCATTTTTGTCTGCATTAAATATGGTATTCATCAGGATATTTACTTGTTTATTCTATCAAGGACAGTTGGGGAAACTCATAAATGAATTATTCCAGTCGTTTGCTATCTCCAGATTAGCCAGCAATTAAGGAAGTAATTCAAAATTCAAAGGAGAATAATAATTGACTGAGAATATTAAAAGAGATCTCCCTCTTTTCAAAGATAGACAAGAAAAAAAAGGATACAGCACAGAGAACATTCAACGATTCTAGAACTCTCGTTTTTCTCTCAGTGCTTTTCATCCTTGTCAATACTAAAGACTGAAGAAGAACATTCAATCAAAAATCAAGAGTCGTCTTCATCTTTAGATCTAGGAATCTTCAGAAAATCTCTTTTCATCATCTGTCTACTGGATTTCCTGGACATTGACACAACAAGCTGAAGACCTACTCACCCTAAACCAAAGCTCTTATTCTTCTTGAATCTTAAACATCTCAAGGGGAGCTTTGACGACATCAAGGATCCACAAAGTCTTCTCAAGTTATTTTGAGAAAATTGAAGACTAACATCAACTTCTTTCACCCCATTGTACTGGGTTTTAACTCCTTTGAAAAGTTAGACTGGTTCACAAGTCTCCCTTCCAAAAGACTTGAGATTGGTTTTTGAGCACCTGATCAAAAGCTCAAAGGTGGCAGTCACCTGATCAAAACCTATTAGTGGATTCCTACCATGGTTGTAGAAGAGTGGACTTTTCTCTTTGTTCTTGTTGTGGCTGTGATAGCTTAGATCTGTGTTTTGTGTTAGATTAGTTTTACGTAGGTTGTTTTTTGGCTTACTAATAATCTTGGTATTCACTAGTCTTTCTACTCTAATTATTTTTAAACAACAAAAGTTTTTAACTACTCTATTCACCCCCCTAGAGTAAATCAGGTCTAACCCTCTCTTTCAATTGGTATCAGAGCAAGTTTTCTTTGGTTATACAAGCTAACCCTTGAACCAAAAGATCCTGTGTTAGATCTGATCTTTTATTTTTCTTAGGAATATTATCACAGCATGGCACAGAACAAGGATTATGCAAGCACCAGACCTCCAGTTTGTAATTTAAATAAATTTGCAATATGGAAGGCAAGAATCAAGCTATATATGAACTCTATTGATGAGGACATTTTCAATTCTATTTTTACAGGTCTTCCTTAACAAACAGCATCCATATCTACACTAACCTCTAGCACTCATGCAGTTCTACCACCTGAATGGAAAGATGCATAGAAGAAATCAAAAATTGCAGATGCCAAAGCCATGAACATATTGGCTCAAACCATGTCAGATGACATCTTCCAAAAGGTGGCTGAATGCACCTCTGCAAAATCAATCTTGGATTCTCTCAACTAGATGGTTGCTGGCTCAGCAGATGAGAGAAAGGATAGAAGATCAACTCTCATCTCACAGTATGAAAATTTCAAGAAAGATGAAGCTGAATCTGTTAGTGACATGTACAACAGATTAAGCTCCATCATCAGTGAGTTGAAGACCTTGGATAAAGACATCTCTCTCACAGAGGTGAATGACAAGATCCTAATGTACTTCCCAAGCTCATTGGACTCCAGGATCTGGCCAATCATAGAGGCCAGAAGCTTGAATGAGATTTCCACAGAATCTCTCCTAGGAAAGCTCAAATCCTATAAGCAGTTGATCAAATTCAGGGAAGCTATAGAACAAAGGACTCAACCACCAGCAAGAAAGGAGCAAAATAAAGCATTCAAAGCTGCTGAAGAGACTGAAGCTTCAACAGTCAATGAAGAATTGATGAGACTCTTTGCTAAGAGATTCTATAAAATGGCAAGAAAGGACTTCAGGAGAAAGTCATCCAGGAATGATGACAAGCCCAGGTATGATAAAACTCCTACTAAATAAATAGTGTGTTTTGGATGCAGGAAACCTGGACACTTCTTTTCTGAATGACCTGAGAATCAGAAGAAAGAGAGGAGAAGAGAAAAAAGACTCCAGGAGCAAGCACAACAGTAGGCCTTCCTCCAGCAAGCACAAAAATAAGGAGAAGGGCTTTGTTGTTGAAACCTGGAGTGACACAGAAGATGAATCCACATCTTCTAGCTTCTGTAAAGAGGAAGAAGAGGCAACGACAAGGGAAATCTTCCTCATGGCTATCAATGCCTCTTGCAACCCATCAGATGCTGAAGAAGAATCTGATAATGAAGAAGCTTCAGAATCAGAAGCTGATCAGGTACTATCATCATTTGATTATAGTTCTGATAGTTTTAAAATTGAATTTTAAACCATGTGTAAAGATTTAATTAACTCTAAAAATGAAATTAAACAACTTAGAGAGAAACTAACTGAACAAGATAACCTGATGCTGGAAAATGACAAATTTAAAAAATTAAGTAACCTTAGCAAATGAACAAATATATAAATTAAAGACTGAATTATGTGAGGCTAAGCAACTTGAGGAATCTCTCAATGGGAGAAGCCTTAAGCTGATGGACATAACAAGCACAGTAAATGCCAGGTTAAATGGCAAGCTGGGCTTGGGTGCTTCATAAAGCCTACCCCCACTAATTCAGAAGAACATATTGACAACACCAATAAAATTTATTTCTGAAAAAGGGAAAGAGAAGATAGAAAATAATAACTCTAATCAAACATTGCTTAAACACAAAATTAATAAAAAGAAATGGAGTAGGAAAAACAATAAACAGAATAATGTTCAGCAGATTTCATCGAAATCATGTCAACGAAATGTGTACAGTTTGTCAAACTCAAGTCGACGAACTCTTAATGCAAACTTGTACCATAATTATTCTCTGAACTGCGATCGACGAAACCAGTATGGTTCGTCGACCAGAGATCGATAATATTGGGGGCCAGAAAATGAATATTTTCATTCTATGAGTGGAGTTCGATGAACTCATTCAAATTCGTCGAACTTAGGTCGACGAACTCACCAGAATTCGTCGAACGCAGATCAGTATAACAGATATCTTAATCCTTTTGAAACCTATAATTAACTAAGAACATTTAATAATGAATTTAATCAATGGATCATCCCACCTAGGAAATATCATCCTTTAGAATATAAAAGCCAACCTGAGTATTCATTTATTTCCAGTTTTAGTTATGTGAAGAAAGAAGGACCCAAGGTAACCTGGGTCAGAAATGACTAATCTGTTTCATTGCAGGCGAAAGACTGTTCTACCACAGAGCAACAGTGGTATTTGGACAGTGGCTGTTCTAAGATATGACTGGAAATTAGTCCAACCTAACACATTACAAGGCAAAGCTAGGACCAAAAGTAATATTTGGTGACTTCAACTGTGGCTAGACGGAAGGCTATGGAAAAGTTAAAGTTGGAGTTGTCACCTTCCGAAATGTAGTATATGTAAGTGGACTGAAGCACAACCTTATCTCCATAAGTCAATTATATGATGAAAGGTTTCAGGTATCATTTACTAAAACCTCATGTATTATTACTTCTTTGGACAATAATGTAGTATTGACTGACACTAGAGTGGGAAACATTTAATTAGTTAACTTCCAGTCAGTCAAATCTGAAATTTGCCTATTTAATTCAACTAGTAATAACAATGGCCTTTGGCATAGGAGATTAGGTCATGTAAACTTGAAAAACATTGCCAAATTATCTAGGGACAACCTTGTCAGAGGTTTGCCTTCTTACCCCTACAAGAAGGAAAGCCTTTGCAGGGCTTGTCAATTAGGCAAGCAAACTAAAAATAGTTTTAAATCATTTAACAAAAGTTACTCACCTAGGATATTGTACTTATTACACGTGGACCTTTTTTTCCCTATAAAAGTACAAAGTCTAGGAGGGAAATCTTATACTTTAGTGATTGTAGATGAATTCTCTAGATTCACTTGGGTTTTCTTTCTGAGATCTAAGTCTGATAACTTTAAGATTCTTACCGATATTCTCAAGAACATACAGATTAAGTACTCTACTCCAGTTGCATTGATCAGAAGTGATCATGGTACTGAGTTTGAGTCTCTTCTTATGCAAGAGTTCTGTAGCAAGGAAGGTATCAGACATTGCTTCTCAGCTCCTAGAACACCTCAAAAGAATGGTGTTGCTGAAAGGATGAATAGAACACTAATTGAATTTGTAGGCACATTAATTGCAGATGCTTATTTTCCCCTATCCTTTTGGGGAGAGGCTGTAAGCACAGCAAATTATGTGCTGAATAATAGTCTTATACACAATCTTTAGAATAAGACTCCTTATGAGCTACTGAAAGAGAAGAAACCAAAAGTAGACTACTTTAAAATATTTGGATGTTTATGTTATATACATAACAACAATAAGAAACACATTAGAAAGTTTGAAGCCAAGTCTGATATGGGAATTTTTCTTGGATATTCCCAAGTAAGCAAGGCTTATAGGGTATATAACAAATCTACCTTAAAAATTGAAGAGTCTATCCATGTTTCTTTTGATGAGACTAACATGTTCTTCAAGGAGAAGACTTCTTCTACAAATGAATCTTTGTAGGAACATAAGTTGTGTGAGAAGCTTAATGACCTGACCCTCACCAATGAGGAAGCTAGCCATTCTTTTCCACAATGTGATGAAGAAAGTGAAGAAGAAGACACTGTAATCAGTGATAAACCAACATTAGCTAACTTAATTCCAGAAGAGGAGTTTATTCCACAAGCTGTTGAACAACCAACTTCACCCACGAACTTTATCACACTTAGAGATCACCCCACATCTCAAGTAATTGGAGACATGTCAGCTGGTGTGCAGACAAGGCATCAACTCAACCAAGATTTGATGCATGCTTGCTTCATATCTCAAATTGAGCCCCAATCCATTAAAGATGTATAGCTATATCCACACTAGATCATTGCAATGCAAGAGGAGCTAAATCAATTTGTGAGATGCAGAGTTTGGGACTTAGTTCCAAGAACCAAAGACTATCCAGTCATTGGAACTAAGTGGGTATATAGAAACAAGCTGGATGCCCAAGGTGTCATCATAAGGAATAAAGCAAGACTTGCTGCTCAAGGTTATAGGCAAGAGGAAGAGAATAACTATGACCAGACTTTTGCACCTTTTGCAAGGCTAGAAGCAATCAGGATCTTTCTTGCATATGCTGCTTACAAGAAATTCAAAGTTTTTCAAATGGATGTCAAGAGTGCCTTTCTGAATGGAGAACTAAAAGAAAAGTTTTATGTTGAACAATCTCCAGGTTTCATCTCTCCAACTCATCCCTCTTATGTCTTTAGATTGCATAAAGCTCTCTATGGTTTAAAGAAAGCTCCAAGAGCTTGGTATGAGACCTTAGCTAGCTTCCTTTTATAACATAAATTTTCTAGAGGCATTGTAGGTAGGACATTATTCACTAGGCACTATAAGGATAAAATTTTATTAGTACAAATTTATGTAGATGATATTATATTTGGGTTTACAGATTCCAAACTATGCAAGGAGTTCTCATACCTCATGCATTCAAAGTTTGAGATGAGTAGCATGGGTGAGCTCTCCTACTTCCTTGGTCTCCAAGTGAAGCAGCTACTTGATGGCATCTTTATATCCCAATCTAAATATGCTAAAGAGCTGATCAAAAAGTTTGGGATGTCAGATGCCTAAGCCAAGAAAACACCTATGGCTACAAATGTTGTAATTGACTATGATGAACATGGGAAACCTATTGATCAGAAATTATATAGGGCCATTGTTGGATCCCTACTATACCTTACAGCAAGCAGACCTGACATAATGTTTGTTACATGTCTTTGTGTTAGGTTCCAAGTGAACCCCAAAGAATCTCACCTTACTTTCTTAAAAAGGATTTTAAGATATATAAAGAGTTGTCCTAGTCTAGGACTTTGGTATCCTACTAAGTCAGAGTTTGAGTTAACTGGATACTCAGATGCTGACTTTGCTAGATGCAGAGTAGACAGAAAAAGTACCTCTGGAACATGCCAATTCCTTGGTACTAGATTAGTCTCCTGGTTTTTCAAAAACAGTCATCTGTGTCTACATTAACTATTGAAGCAGAATATATAGCAGCTGGCAGTTGCTGTTCCCAGATGCTGTGGATCCAGAACCAACTTCTAGACTATGGGTTCAACTTAAATAATTCAACTCTATTATGTGATAACACAAGTGCAATTTCCATTGCATAAAATCCAGTCCATCACAGTAGGACTAAGAATATAGATATTAGGCATCATTTCATTAGAGAGTGTGTAGACAAAATAAAATTAACCATGTCTATATATACACTGATTTGCAAAGAGCAGATATCTTCACCAAACCTTTGGATGAGAGGAATCATCTGTTCTTCATAAATCAGCTTGATATGATAAATGGAGAAGCCTTAATTTAATTTCTATTTATGGTCGACAAATTTTTCAAATTTCATCGAACGGAGATCAACGATCTGGGAAAAGTTCTAGGGGAATTCGTCGAACGAAGATCGACGAACTCTCTGTGAGTGAAGCTATTTTTGTCGACTGGAGATCGAAGAAATTGCTTCAGAAAACCTTTGTCAAACAGAGCTCGACAAAATGTTTTCACTTCTTCTGAATGAGATCGACGAACTCTTTTGTCAATAAAATATTTCGTCAACCCCAGATTGAAGAATTCTTTTTGTTTCGCAGGACGGAGTTTGTCATTTCATATTCTGAAATACCATATAACAAGATTTTCTTCAAACTCCATCCCATGCTTTCAGTTCCATCACACTTGATCTCTCTGTTTTCTTTGTTGCAGGTGATTACGGTGATTCCGTAAAGTGCTCTCGCAGAAATGAAATTTGATATGGGTTTCGATAATGATTTAGAATCATTTCAGCATTCAGATCAGATTTTTCTTGATATTCTAAAATTGTTTGAAGATTTGCACTTGAAGAACTTAATGATAACCAGGATGAAGATAGCAGCGACCGAGATTAGAGAGTGGGTTTACTCATTATCATCACCAGATGCTAATACTTTGGTCAGAACCATAGCGGGTAACGTCGTCCCTCTCACCCCTGAAATTCTTTCTGAAATATTCAGTTTAGTGAATGGAGAAGAAGAATTAGAGATTGATTCTTCTAATTTTGATGAAATGTTAAGTATAATGGGTTATTCTAGTGATAACCCTCATAAGCTGCTGAAGAAACACCTGTCTGCTGAGTACAATTTTTTCGCAGACGTAGTAGGAAAAGTTTTGTTGGGCAAGCATACCGCCCACGAATATATTAATAGACAATAATTCCTAGTAATGTGTGTTGTGATTGACAAGAAAACCGTCAACCTGGCTAGGATTCTGTTTGATCTGACAAGGAAGAAAACACAAAGAAGGAAGTGTGTTTTAGGAGAATATTGGGAATCTTCCTCCAGGCCAAGACCGCTGAATCACTGGTCACCCCGACCATATTCATCAATGCCTCTAAGAGCCTAACCTGTGCCTTATTTGGCAGGTAGGAGAGGAACATCCCTAAGCCATCCATGGCTTCCTCCTCAAAAACTTCTGAGAGTACAAGGGCTATTCCAACCACTTCCCACCCTGCTGAGGACATTTCCATTCCTCCTCCTCCACCCCTTGTTCAAACTCCTTCAATATCCCTCCAACAAACTCCCACAACTCCAGCACATCAACCTACACCTCCTGCTTCCCCCATCCATACTTCTTCACCAGTCGAATCACCACTACCTCAAGAAATCCTAATCTCTTCTCCAGTACAACAATCAGTACATCTTTCTCCTGAGCATGATCATTCACCAGCACCTATTACTCCTCCTCTATCCCCTCTTCCTTCTCATCTCACTAATATTCCTCCTCTTCATAATCTAACATCCTTACCTTCATTCAATCTTCTTTCATCTCCAATCCATTCTCCATCTCCTCCAGATGAGCAAATGATAGACTCTAATCCCTCCTCTTCCACTTTCAATCTATCTATCTCTACTCAAACCCCACCAGAATTCATTAACATAACTTCACCCTCCATGTCATCCATTCTACAATCCATCACACCACTTATTAAAAAACTCATAGCAGAGGCCATTTCACCCCTTGCTTCTTCCATCTCTACTCTTGCTACTTAGCTATCTGTCCTCCCTGTCCCTCCTTCTTCAGTCAGGGGCCTGGCTCTAGTGGTTACTGAAATCAGACAGGGGGAGATACTCCATGAAGAAGTAGCTCCAGCAGCTCTAGCAGTAGAAAAAGATATTGTTGATACAGATATACCAGATGCAGAACTTACTTAATTTTTGGATACTGATATTGAGATAATTGATTCAACTCATTCTTTGGATATTCTTTCTGGAGATTGCTCATTTCTCCTGCTCTTGAACTGAACTCAGTTCTTGAGTCTTTTGATCTTTTGTATAAAAACAGTCTTTCTTTTATCTCTCCTCAGTATTGCATAGATATTGCTTGTTATACAGCTCCTATTAGCTCAGAGGTTTTACAGCTGATTCAGAACAGTTTTGTAGCTCCAGAGCCTGAACTTGTTCCAGTTCTAGAGGCTGAGCTTGTTAAGGTTGCTGAGGATAAATTCTACGAGCCCAAGGCTTTTTCCCCTCCCACTTTTGTTTTCTTTACCTCTCCATTACCAGAAATGGATGAGATTTTTCTGCAGATATGGCTCAAGAAGTTGAAAAGGTTTCAGATCAGTGGTTCCTCCTCAAGACGATCTTCCTCTAGTTGTTCCTCCTCTAGCTGACAAGCAAGTTCCACAAGAAATAATTGAGGAAATAGATGCTTTATATGACAATCCTCAAGGTTCCTCTGAAGATGACTCAGAAAAGGATTCAAAAGATTCTGATAATTCAAAATCCAAGAAGAAATCTATCAAGAAGAGAAAGGTTGCTCCTAAGCGAAATCCAAACAATGATACTCCTTATTACATTCTGCAAAAAATAACCCCTTATCCAGGAATGTCCCAGTGGATGTGGTTGTCCAAAAATGAACAGAAAGAAAGGAAGAAGAAGAGAAGGTATAGGTCACCTCAAAGACAATTCGAAAAGACCCTTTTCCTCCTCCTCCCTCTTCAGGATCTTCAGGTAATGTCACTCAAATACCTGCTCCAGTGACTAAGACCTATCAGAGACAAATAAGGCACAACAGTCAACAGACTTCTGCAAGTCATCCTCCTCCAGCTACTTTCAAGAAAGCTCCTACAGATGAACAAAATCAAGACACTAGTCCAAAAAGGCCAGAGTCTCCTCCCATTCCAGGAAAGAAGAACTGAAAAGGTATGCAAAAGCAAATAAATTCTTTGATGTTGATGATTACATGAAAATTCATCCAGAGGCTGTAGTACCCAGAACATCTTCTCAGACTGTTATTGGTTCATATGACATGTATATGTCAAAGAAAGAAGCTGCTAATCCCAATAGAGAAATCAAATTCAGACAACCTGTTGAGGAATCAGACAAAGATAATACTAAACAAAAAAATGAGTTTATTATTCTGTTGTTCTTATTTCTTTTGAACTCTATTTTTGCTTATATCATGAAACATGTACTGTAAATATCTACTGAATTTGTTATTTCTGTCAGATATATTTTTTCTTTCTTTGTGATTGTTTATTTTGTTTTGTATTAGTGACCTCACCCAAATATGGGGAGATTGTTGGATCCCTAGTTGGATTTGGGCTAGGTTCACTAATTTAAGCTGAGTCTGACCCACCTTGTATAGCCCTGGTCATGTCTTGTAGTCCTAAAGTTTAGGCTAAGTCCTTTTGTTCTACCTTCTTGGACCAGCCAGCAGAGGACCTCAGAAGACTCATACTTAGAAGATATCAGAAGACAGTTTGTTTAGTTCAAAATTCTTCGAACTCAGCTCGACGATCGTTGATCTCTGATCGACGAACTCAGAGTTAATTCTCTGAGCTGAGGTGGACGATACTCGAGCTCAGGTCGACAATTAGTTCTCTTCAGACAGATTCTCATCTCGACAAACTCAGAGTGAAGTTTTGGCAAGTATTTCTCAGTACGCAGTTCGCAGAGCTCAGGTCGACGAACAGGCATTCTTTGGTCGATGATCTTGGATCTCAGGTCAACGAATTCTGTTAAGAGTTTGACGATTTCTGTCCCGGTTCCAGATTGAGTTTTTCCCCTCCTTCTATTCCTTTATCTTCATATTAATTAGCAGTATTATTCTGAGTATTTAATGCATATATTCCTATGAATATAGCCGTTATTGGCTGCATTAAATATGGTATTCATCAGGATATTTACTTGCTTATTCTATCAAGAAAAGTTGGGGAAACTCATAAATGAATTATTCCAGCCGTTTGCTATCTCCAGATCAGCCAACATTTAAGGACATAATTTAAACTTCAAAGGAGAATAATAATTGACTGAGAATATTTAAAGAGATCTCCCTCTTTTCAAAGATAGATAAGAAAACAAAAAGGATATAGCACAGAGAACATTTAACGATTCGAGAACTCTCATTTTTCTCTCAGTGCTTTTCATCCTTGTCAATACTAAAGACAGAAGTAGAACATTTAATCAAAAATCAAGAGCCTTATTCATCTTCAGATCCAAGAATCTTCAGAAACTCTCTTTTCATCATCTATCTACTGGATTTCTTGTACAATACACAACAAGCTGAAGAACTACTCACCCTGAAGCAAAGCTTTTATTCTTCCTGAATCTTCAACATCTCAGGGGGAGCTTTGACAACATCAAGGATCCACAAAGTCTTCTCAAGTTGTTTGTAGAAAAGAGAAGACTAACATCAACTTCTTTCACCCCATTGTACAGGGTTTTAACTCCCTTCAAAAGTTAGACTGGTTAACAAGTATCCCTTCCAAAAGACTTGAGATTGGTTTTTGAGAACCTGATCAAAAGCTCAAAGGTGGCAATCACCTTATCAAAACCTGTTAGTGGATTCCTACCAGGATGGTAGAAGAGTTGATGTATTCAGGTTGGGGAACCATTATAAAATTTCTTGTGTTGTTGGGTTGCCCTTTTCTCTTTATTCTTGTTGTGGCTGTGATTGCTTAGATCTGTGTTCTGTGTTAGATTAGTTTTATTTAGGTTGTTTTCTTGCTTACTGATAATCTTGGTATTCACTAGCCTTTCTACTCTAATTATTTTTAAACAGCAAAAGTTTTTAACTACTCTATTCACTCCCCCCTCCCCTCTAGAGTAAATCAGGTCTAACCCTCTCTTTCACTATATGTGTCTGTGCTATGTATCAGGCTTGCCCTAAAGAATCTCATTATTCTGCTACAAAGAGAATTTTAAGGTATCTTAAGGGGATACCAGATCTTGGTCTATGGTACCCTAGGAATAGAGATTTTGAGCTAACAGGATGTTCAGATGTAGATTTTGATGGCTACAAGGAAAACAAGAAAAGTACCACTAGTAAATGTCAATTCGTAGGTTGAAGAGTGGTGTCATAGAGCAGCAAGAAGCAGACTAGTGTTGCCATCTCTGCTGCAGAGTCAGACTACATTGCAGTAGGTAGCTATTGTGCTCATTTGCTGTGGATACAGAAATAGCTTAAAGACAATGACATTAAGATAAGTAGAACTCCTCTATATTGTGATTCTATTAGTGCAATTTCAATTGCTAGGTGATGAGTCCAAGTTATATACATATTTTTGGACTCATCTGGGCCAGTTTTCTCGATGATGCACTACACTTGAGAGCCATAATTATTCATATTTGTTACTATGTCCATTCCATGTTAAGTACACTTTAGGCCCGTTTTAAGTGTGATTTCATAGTTATTGTACTTTTGCCCTACTTGGTGTTTTTCTGTGTCTGGAGAAAGTGGAATGCCCATTTCGGTGGTTCTTCTATTTTTACTACAGGTACAAAGGTCGTGTGAGTGTTCCTGGATTGTTTGGGAATGTTTTTTGCCTAAGGGCCACTGATCGTGCATTTTTTACACGTGCACGGTCAGTGGAATCCTTAGCGCACGACCGTTGGTCGTGCGCGGTCAGTTCATCGAACCCCAAATGGTACAGGAACGCTGTGCGCGATCATTGGATCTATTGTGCATGACCACTTGTTATGAGCTACTGATCATGCGCGTTATTCTCCATTTTTCAAAGTTCTGTCTTGGGATATCGCACGACCATTGGACATAGTACGCACGACCTCTAGTCGTGCGCCACTACTCGTGTGTGTTTATCCCATTTTTCTGGAGTTCTGCCATTGCTAATCGCACGATCATGGGATCCAGTGCGCATGACCTCTGGTCGTGCGCCATAGATCGTGTGCATATATATTAATTTTTTCTGTCCAGCTATAGGTTTCTCTAGAGCAGAGCGCACGATCATCAACCATCAGTGCGCATGACCACCGGTCATGCGCCACTGATCGTGTGCTCTGATTTTCTGCTGACCGTATTTAAGCCCGTGCTGCCGCGAATTAGGGCATGCATTTTCATTTTTCGGCCCGCTGCTGTGTGTGATGTGTCGTTTCTCTCCCCCATAGGTCTTCCACTCATCTCCACCCTCCGGTAAGCCTTCTTCGGCGATCCGAAGTCATCTTCAACCCTTCGGAGAGTTCCCGGCCACCAGCAGTGTACAACAGAGATCTTTCAGTACTACTCATTTGGGCAAAAATGGAGACAAGATTATAGGAAAGGGAAGAAGACGGAGGAAGATAAGTGGATTGACAACCCATTCACCTCTGGACGCAACCGCGGTCTTTGTCTAGAAGTGGACTGACAACCCACCACTCCGGCGAAGAACTACGGCTAGGCTTCCCCCTTTCGGTTTATTCTACCCCTTCTCCATAGTGAATTGAATTTTAAAGCTTGTAATGAACCTGAACTTGCTTTTATTTGTCTATGAATGAAGTTTGCTTGGGTTAGTTACATCCTCTTTTGTTAGCTGTGATGTACACGCCTCCATTCACATCCACTCCACTTGCGCAATAGAACCACTCTAGCAAAGGCTAGTGTTGGTGGTTTAAGAGGTGATTACGACCCTCACTCTCCGCACGTGTGTTCATTCCTTCCGCTTGGTCTCCGTCCAATTGCCTCACGAAGCACGGCATAGTGGCCAGCACTAGTTACTATCCACCAATCAAAGCGGTTCTTTTGACCCGCATTAGTTTTCTTTTTGTTTTTTAGCATTAGGAATCAAAATCCAACCTCTGTTATTTCGTTTAACTCTTAGTAACGATCTTTATATGATGCTATCACGATACCCAACCTGCATTCCCTCGAGATCGACATTCAGGGAAGCTATTCCAAAAATTATTACTTGACAGCGACCAGTGCACTTGCCCACACATCAAGTTTTTGGCACCGTTGTCGGGAAATACAGGCGTAGAGTGATTTGTGTTGTATATGAGGTCGTTGATAAGTGATAACGAAATTTAGTTTTTTTTGGCAACTATCTGATGGTTGCAAGGGAGTATCCATTGGAATTAACTCTCATTTACCTGTGATCATATGGATTGCTTTGAGATTTCTTCAGATTTAGTCAAATTTGTGTCTCGCAGAAGATCCTTCTATGGAGTCTCAGAGGATGACGCTCTTGAACATCTGCAGTACTTTCGTGAAGTTTGCAACATGCTCAATTATGAAAAGGAGAAGTCGGATTGGGTCAAGAATTGATTATTCACATTTTCACTTGTTGGAAAGGCAAGGATATGGTATCGTGAATTCCTAACTGACCCGATAATGTCATTGAGTAGGGTTGAAGAAGTGTTTTTAAAGAAATTCTACCCCTGTGAGCGACTATGGGAGTTGCACAATGAGCTTATTCTATTTTTGCAACGGGATGGTGAACAACTGATAGAATCCTGGGAGAGATACCAAAAATAGCAAAATTCTATTTTGGGAATAGTCTGTCTAAAGCAGCACAACTTCAATATTCTACTTTGGGGTTTCGACTCAGTACAGACACTACTTTGATTTAGCGATAGGAGGATCCTTGTTCAGTAAGAGTTGTGCCAAAGCATGAGAGATAATTAACAGAATATCGCGGACCAGTGGAATGTGGCGCACATTTGTGGAGAAAGTTGAGGAGGTCAGTTCGATTGGAGCAGAGAATAGTGGGAAGGAAGAACCCTCTCAGAAACTCACCGAAGAGAAATTCTGCAAATTCATTGAATGCATTCTGCAATGCTTGGAAGCTCAGAGTGAGGCATTCCAGAAATTTCAATCTATGGTGGCAAGTGTTATAGCTATCATTACCGCGATTTTACAGCAGTCCATTGAAACTGTGAGTGCCATGCAACTTCGGGGTGGAAAGTCAACCGCAATTAGTAAGCCTCAGTTGGAGTCATCGGAATGGCAATGTAAAGAACCCATTGAACAACCAAATGCCAAAGATCGCAATAAGACTAAACCTTCAGATATTGTAACTCCAGTTACAGACAAGATTTACCCCCCTTTTCCTCATCGATTAAAGGACGGGAGGAAGGAAAAACAATTTGTGAAATTCTAAGAAATGATGAAAGGAGTGTAGGTGAACATTCCGCTAGTTGACGCTCTTATCCAAATTCCGCAGTATACAAAATATCTAAAAGATCTGCTAGCACAGATGAAATGGTTGGAGAGTGCTAATGCACTTTCAACTGTGGGAGATGGAGTCATCTTTTCTATGGAGCATTGTCCCATGAAGTGAAAGGATCAAGGGACTTACATGATTCATTGCACGAGTGGGAATTCCGTTTGTCATCGTGCATTATGTGATTCTGGGGCCTCTATCAATTTGATGCCTCTCCACCTCTTCTTGGAATTGGGAACAGGAACTTTGAAGCATACCACTATTACAATTCAGTTAACTTACCGGTCAAGGAAGAAGCCCATGGGGATTGTAGAGGATCTCGTCATTGCAGTTAATGGTTTGGTTTTCCAAGCTGACTTCGTTGTTATGGACATCTCTCTAAATTTCGCAGCACCTCTTATTCTGGGAAGGTCATTCCTAGCCACGGCACAAGCGATCATTGATGCCAAAAATGGTATGCTAACGTTGCGCGTCAGAAATTCTAGAACCATATTCGATATGTATAAAGCCATGAGAAAGGATTTCTATGAGAAGGAAGACATAGAATTCATCAGTAGCACTATCCATGAACCCCTTCCAATATTATCAGCCGATGACTTTGAGGAGTTTTAGTGAGACATAGATGGAATGGAAGTCAATCATATTGAACACTACCCAAACCAAATTCCTGAGAGTATATCTTCTGAACATCATCAATCTCACCCAAACTATCCTCTTAAACCACTTCCATCGACATTAAAGTATGTATTTTTGGGAGAAAATCAGACATACCCGATAATAATTTCAGCATTGCTTTCTCCTGTAAAAGAGGATCTTCTTGGTGGTGTTCTACTGTCACATAAAAGGGCTTTCGGATGGAACATACAAGATCTGAAGGGCATTAGCCCACCTGTTTTCATGCATAAAATCCTGTTAGATGAAAGCGCCAAGCCTTCTGCACAATCGCAATGATAATTGAACCCTAAGATGTAGAAAGAAGTAATCAAGTTATTGGATGTTGGAATCATCTACCCCATCAGCGACAGCAAATGGGTAAGTCTCCTATTCATGTAGTGCCAAAAAAGTGGGGAATCTCGGTGGTAGAAAATGAACGCAACAAACTGCTCCCTACCAGGACGATCACCGGATGTAGAGTGTGTATTGATTGCAGGAAGCTCAATGAGGCTACGCACAAAGACCATTTCCCACACCCATTCATTGATCAAATGTTGGAAAGGCATGCCGAAAAGAAATATTATTGCTTCCTTGACGGATACTCAGAGTACAACAAAATTCTCATCGACCCTGAGGATCAAGAAAAAACAACATTCACATGCCCTGCTGGTACATTTGCATTCAAGAGGATGGCTTTCAGACTGTGCAATGCTCATGCGACCTTTCAACGATGCATGCTGTCTATCTTCCACGACATGGTTGGGAAGTTTTTAGAAGTTTTTATGGACGACTTTACTCTTTTCGGTGCAGATTTTGATGCGTGTTTGGAGAACCTCGCAACCGTTCTGAAATGTTGTGAAGACACCAATCTGGTGCTGAATTGGGAGAAATGTCATTTTATGGTAGAGAAGGGTATATTCCTTGGACTTGAAGTGTCAAGCATGGGTATGGAGGTGGATCAAGCTAAAGTTGAAGTCATCAAGAAACAGCCTCCTCCAACTTCTATGAAAGGGATCCGTAGCTTCTTAGGGCATGTCAGATTTTACATGCGCTTCATTAAAGACTTCTCCTCTATCGCGAAACCGCTGAGCAATCTTCTTGGTAAGGATGTGTTATTCAAATTTGACGAAAATTGCTTGCAAGCTTTTTGCATATTAAAGAGCTGCTTGACTAGTGCCCCAGTTCTCACGTCCCCGAATTGGACATTACCATTTGAATTGATGTGCGACGCAAGTGATTTCGCTGTCGGAGCAGTCTTGGGACAGAGGAATAATAAGGTTTTTTACACAATTTATTATGCAAGTCTTACTTTGAATGATGCTCAATGAAACTACACCACTACTGAGAAAGAGCTATTAGCAGCGGTTTTCACAATGGAGAAATTTCACCCCTACCTAGTGTTATCAAAAGTCGTGGTGTATACCGATCATGCCGCTCTTAAGTACCTCATGCAGAAAAAGGATGCAAAGCAACGACTCATCCGATTTATTTTAATGATGCAAGAGTATGAGTTGGAAGTGAGAGACAAGAAGGGAGCTGAGAATGTTATTGCGGACCATCCATCGAAGTTGGAGACGCATGATACTTCACAACATGAAGACTCTATAATTTCAGACTCATTTCCCGATGAGACTCTTTTCTCTTTAACAACGGAACATGGTAAGGCTCCCTGGTTTGTTGACTTAGCTAACTTCCTTGGGTGCGGAAAATTGCCTCCCAATTTTTCCTTCCAGAAGAAGAAGAAATTTCTCTTGGATGCTAAGTACTACTTCTGGGAGGATCCGTTGTTGTTTCGCACTTGTGAAGATGGAATCATCAGAAGGTGTGTCCCGGAATCTGAACACGGATCGATTCTTCAGTACTGTCACAATCGTGAGGCAGGTGGCCTTATGGGAGCGGCTAGGACAACACATAAGGTTCTACAATGCGGGTTCTACTGGCCAACTCTTTTCAGAGATGCTTACATTCATGTGAAGGAATGCAATGAATGTCAACGGGCTGGGAATTTCTCCAGAAAAGATGAAATGCCCCTCAACAATATGTTAGTCTGTGAACCTTTTGATATTTGGGGTATTGACTTTATGGTCCCTTTCCTCCATCGTTTGGAAAAAATATATCCTTGTGGCAGTTGATTATGTCTTGAAATGGGTGGAAGCTAAAGCAGTTGCCGCCAATGATGACCCCACCGTACTGCAATTCTTGTACAAGCACATTTTTAAGAGATTTGGAGCCCCGCTCTCTATCATCTCGGACGGTGGAAGCCATTTCTGTAACCAGAAGTTCTCTAATCTCTTGAAGAGATTTTGAGTTCATCATAGGGTTGCTTTGGTCTATCACCCACAAACATGTGGACAAGTGAAAGTTTCTAATAGGGAATTGAAAAGGATTCTAGAAAAGTCTATTCTTTGGAATAGAAGGGACTTGGCGAAGAGAGTAGATGAAGCATTATGGGCATACAGGACCACTTATAAAACCCATATTGGAATGTCCCCATACTAGCTTGTTTTTTGCAAATCATGTCACCTGCCGGTGGAGTTAGAACACAAGGCTCTATGGGCAACCAAACTTCTGAATATGGATCTCACCAAAGCTACGAAAGAGAGGTTGGCGAAACTAAATGAACTGGATGAATTCAGGTTACTCGCTTATGAGAACGCGCATAACTACAAGGAGCAAACTAAGCGATGGCATGACCGACATATCGTACCAAAGGATTTCAAGGTTGGAGACAATGTCCTATTATACAACTCTCGCTTGAGACTATTTTCTGGCAAGTTGAAGTCAAGATAGAGCGGACCTTTCATAGTGAGCGGAGTGTCACCGTTTGGAGCGATTGAAGTTAATGGTGAAAAGCTAGGGACATTCAAGGTTAATGGACAAAGGTTGAAGCACTACGTTCAAGGGGATAATGTAGATCAAGGACAAGTTATGGACTTAGAGAACCCTGTCGAAGATGTCACTTGAATCATATTTTCAATTATTTAGTTCAAATAATCTATTTTGTAATATAAACTAAATCTTATTTTATTATTGAGAGCACGTTATAATACAGGTATTCAGTCCACCTTAAGGACGGTAAACAAAAGGGCACTTGGGAGACAACCCAAGTAGGACCACTTGGTCCTATTTTGTGTGATGTGTTTCTTTTTATATGTGTATTTCTATTTTCTTATTTTGCGTGGGATCTCTAATTCGCAGGTGTAGGAAATTTTTGAAGCTCAGCAAACCAGCCGTTAACAGACAACCTCGCAGCACGAATAGTATGCTGAGTTTTGAGCATAGGTACTTCTTACCCCTAGCTCTTTATATTATTTGGAATGTTTAGTTTTATGAGTTGTCGCATTCAAGTCTGGGGGGAGAGCAAGCTTGTGGTTACTACACAAGCACACATTTTATAGCATAACAATTTGTTATTTATTTATTTCAAAATCATTGTAGCACACATTGAATCACCCACATGAGAGCGCACTCGCTTGTTTGTGTGTTTCCGCACACTCATATTCGGGTCATGGTCGTGAAGTTGGATGGTAGCGTAGAGGATTGCAAGTCGGGGTGCGATGTTGACTCGTGAGTGCTCTAGTAGAGTACCTGCATTTGCATCAAGGATTTGAGTAGGATTAGATTTTATTTAAGCATCTAATTTATGATTGGTTTATTTGCGTAGATTTTAATTTATTTTACTCAATTGGTGAATATGGTTGAATCATGTGGTGGCACGATGTCGTGTGTAGGAAAGTGCTAAGGCGCATGTTGCTCGAGTCGGGAGGAAAGTTTACCTTTCTCGTGGGCTAAGAACTTGCCCCAAGAGACTCTTGAAGAATAAGTGTTAACGACTCACAAGATGAGTGTGACGTAGGCCATCAATTTGGCTAGTTTGAGCCTTGTTTACCTTGTCCTAGCTGCTGACCGTTGCAAGCCAAGTTTAAGCCTACCCCTCCTTTGATTCAGCTACACCTTCATTCACCAAAGCCTAAAGCCAATCCTCCTATCGCAACCAAATCCATGAGCTCCTGTGAATTTAATATTTTGACGAGGTGTGATGTGTGGAATTCAAGTGATGACGTGGATGAATACAAGAAATTCTACTTCCTAAAAATTGGTGATTGCAAAAGAAAAAAGAAAAAAGAGAGAATTGAAAAAGAAAATCTAAAAAGAATTACAATGAGAAATAGAATCCCCATCAAGTTTATCATGATATTGGTCGCGTTAGGCCGTGTACACACCGGGTTTTCAAGCTAAGTCTGGGGGTGTGTCACATGTGCAATTCTGAGGGGCTATATTAGTTTAGGTTGTTGGTTGCTCGCTTGGGTTACGTGTAGCCTCCATGTTTATCTTTGACTACCAAACCTTAGCCTAAGCCCCATTCGATCCTCCTAGTCCTACCGATTCTTCTCATGAGTTCGATAGCGTCGTGGAGATAGTGCACCCGGGCAAGCTTGTGGCCCTCGATGTTGATGGATTTCAACGGAGATACTCTCAATTTCCGGTCTTAGGCAACAATCCCCTGAGTGGCTCGCTTACTTTCGTATCGTGTGTAACCACACGATTCCAAAAATTTCACCAATATGAGTAAAAATTAATTTTCATTTACGCATTTGGACTATTATAGATTAGCTAGCTTATTTAAATTCCTCTTCTACTGAATCTTTATGCACGCGGGTACAAAACTTTGCATATCGCCCCGTGTTTTTAATTATCTAAGTTAGCTTCAGTTTTGACGACCCGCCGTATTTGTTTGCTCGGGACGCACAAACGGGTAAGTCTGGGGGTGTGATGAGTCCAAGTTATATACATATTTTTGGACCTTTCTGGGCCAGTTTTCTCGATGATGCACTACACTTGAGAGCCATAATTGTTCATATTTGTTACTATGTCCATTCCATGTTAAGTGCACTTTAGGCCCGTTTTCAGTGTGATTTCGTAGCTATTGTACTTTTGCCCTACTTGGTGTTTTTCTGTGTCTAGGGAATGTGGAATGCCCATTTCGGTGGCTCTTCTATTTTTACTGTAGGTACAAAGGTCGTGTGAGTGTTCCGAGATTGTTTGGGAATGTTTTTTTTTCCTAAGGGCCACTGATCGTGCATTTTTATACGTGCACGGTCAGTGGCCTCATTAGCGCACGACCGCTGGTCGTGCTCGGTCAGTTTATTGAACCCCAAATGGTACAGGAACACTGCGCACAATCATTGGATTGATTGCGCACGACCACTGGTTATAGGCCACTGATCGTGCGCGTTTTTCTCCATTTTCTAAGTTCTGTCTAGGGCAATCGCACGACCATTGTACATAGTACGTACGACCTCTGGTCGTGCGCCACTGCTCGTGCGCATTTATCCCATTTTTCTGGAGTTCTGTCATTGCTAATTGCACGATCATGGGATCCAGTGCGCATGACATCTGGTTGTGCGCCACTGTTCGTGCGCATATATATTAATTTTTTCTGTCTAGCTACAGGTTTCTCTGGAGCAGAGCCCATGATCATCAACCGTCAGTGTGCACAACCATCAGTCGTACGCCATTGATTGTGTGCTCTGATTTTCTGCTGACCGTATTTAAGCTCGTGCTCCCGCGAATTAGGTCACCATTTTCATTTTCCGGCCCGCTGCTGCGCGCCAAGGGCGGTTTATCTCCCCCCACAGGTCCTCCACTCATCTCCACCCTCTGAGAAGCCTTCTCCGGCGATCTGAAGTCATCTTCAACCCTTCGGAGTGTTCCCGGCCACCAGCAGTGTGCAACAGAGATCTTTCGGTACAACTCATTTGGGCAAAAAGGGAGAAAAGATTGTAGGAAAGGGAAGAAGACAGAGGAAGACAAGTGAATTGACAACCCATTTACCTCTTGACGCAACCACGGTCTGAGTCAATAAGTGGAAATACAACCCACCACTCCGGCCAAGAACCACGGCTAGTCTTTCCCCCTTTCGGTTTATTCTACCCCTTCTCCATTGTGAATTGTATTCTAAAGCTTGTAATGAACCAAAACTTGCTTTTATTTGTCTATGAATGAAGTTTGCTTAGGTTAGTTACATTCTCTTTTGTTAGTTGTGATGTACTCGCCTCCATTCACATCCACTCCACTCGTGCACTTGAACCACTCTAGCAAAGGCTAGTGTTGGTGGTTGAATACATGATTACGACCCTCACTCTCCGCACGTGTGTTCATTCCATCCGCTTTCTCTCCGTCTATTCACCTCACGAAGCACGGCATAGCGGCCTACACTAGTTCCATCCACCAAGCGAAGCGGTGCTTACGACTCGCATTAGTTTTCTTTTTGTTTTTTAGCATTAGGAATCAAAAGCAAACCTCTGTTGTTTCGTTTAACTCTTAGTAATGATCTTTTTACGTTGTTATCACGATACCCAACTTACATTCCCTCGAGATCGACATTCGGGGAAGCTATTCCCAAAATTATTACTTGACAGCGACTGGTGCACTTGTTGATGCATCACTAGGAATCCTGTTTCACATAGCAAGACTATGCACATAGAAATTAAGTATCATTTTATTAGGGATCATGTTGAGAAAGAAGACATTTGCCTAGAGTTTGTCTCCACTGATAAGCAAGTGGTTGATATCTTCACTAAGTCACTAGATGAAGCCAAGTTCAACACCTTCAAAATTGATTTGGATATGTTGAACTTAGAATATCTTCAGGTACTCCCGAAGGTATTATACTTGGTACATGTTTGTTCTTTTTGCAGGTGTTACAGACCTCATGGAAAGCAAGATGAGATAAGATGCTTCTTCTTAAGTGGTATCAGCAGTTGCAGGACGAGAGACTTTCAAGTAGTCTTTTTAAGTGGTGTAGAGAATTTCCAGTGATACTGAATTTCAAGTGTTGTCAAGTGGTATCAAGTGGTATCAAGTGGTATCAAGTGATATACAAGTCAGCCTTGTATAAGGAGCATGTTGGCAGCTGTAATCCTAGCTTCATCTACATCAGCTAGGGGGAGAATACAAGGGGAGAAAAAGACCTGATGCTCCTTCCTAACTATTCAAAGAGGTCAAAAAGGGGGAGAGATTGAGGTCATGTTTACCTTTCGTTGATCAAGCTCGAGGGGGAGAGATAGAAGATGACTATCAGAAAGGATCAAGCTCCTTCATGGCAGAAACACAAGGGCAGAAATTCATGGGGAGACGAGGTTGATCAAGCAAGAAAGGATCAAGCTAAGAGGTAATCCTCTAAGGTGTAACTTACCCTGCAGCAATCCAGGGGGAGTAGGTAAAATTCATTTCACTGAATTTAATATGAATATGCTTTTATTGCTTGTGTAATGTTTATCTCATTGACTAAGGTAATTGATCAGTGGTTTTGACATCTTCAAATAGGGGGAGATTGTTGGGTCCATTGATCCCAATGGCCCTGATTTGATGATGTCAAATGTGTCAATGAGATAGAAATAGTTGTATTTGATGTATGGTTAAGTTCATGCATACAGGTTAGTCTTTGTCACAATGATTGGACAGCTAGTTCAAGAGACAATGACTGGTGGACTCAAGATGGAGTTGGAAACTCAGAAAACTATCTAAGTCCAAAAGCATTGAATGAGGCAAGCTCACTCAATGCCATTCAGCTAATAGTGTTGAGAGAAGGGAGGCAGTTAAAACTGACAGTATTACTAATGCAGAAATCGAGCTAAGTCCAGAAGCGTTGAGTGAGCTAAACACACTCAACACAATGCAGCTAGAAGCATTGAGTCAAGGTTATCCTTTCATAGCCTTACTGTGAATAATCCAAAAAATCGGCTAAGTTGAGAATCGTTGAGTGAGGCAAGCTCACTCAACACTCTCAACGCCATCAAGCAAAGCTGAAGAAATTTCTAAGTCTAGAATCACTGAGTCTACCATTCGTCGAGCTGAGCTTAGCTTTCGTCGACCGGAGTTCAGAGTTCGTCGATCTCAGCTTTGACCTATAAGATGGACTCAGTTATCAGAATCGTCGATCGGAGTTAAGATTTCATCGACTGGAGTTCAGATTTCGTCGACCGGAGTTCAGATTTTGTCGACCTCAGCCTTCACCTGAAGAAAGAACTGGGCTGAGAGAATTCGTCGATCTCAGCTTCACTATTTCATCAAGCTGAGCTCAGGTTTCATCGAAATGAGCTCGAAGTTCGTCGACCTCAGCCTTCACCTGAAGAAAGAACTGAGCTGAGAGAATTCATCGATCTCAGCTTCACTATTTCGTCAAGCTGAGCTTAGATTTTGTCGAGCTGAGCTTGAAGTTCGTCGAAAGTAGGATTTCAGAAAAGTTAGTTGATTTTGGCTAAGTCCAGAATGATGCTGACTCAGCAAAGTCAATAAGTCAACAAAGTTCAGATTCGATGCAAATCGACATTAACGTTGTCGTTAGTCTATAGTGGATCTCAAGTTAATAAAGCTGTGGTTTTAACCATCATTAAAATTAAGACACGTGTCGATCATCTCGCCAATGTAATGGGATTATAAATAGCATAGGAGATTGAGATCGAAGAATTATTATTGGATTAATTTCTGATTAACTTTATGAAAAAATGAGAAGCGGAGTTCGTCGTCTTCATTCTCCATTGTTGTAGAAGCCAAGAACATCAAGTTCAAATCTGAAGGGATTCTGAGTTTGCTCGTGCAATCAACATCCACTCCAGTAGGTTCAGAGTAATCCTCTGAGAGATACGAATCAGCCTATGCATGCCCTAGCTAATGTTATCTTCTCGACCCAAGCCAAGCCAGAATCTGAAGATCAATTCGCTGGATCAAAGAAGAAGGAAGGGCGGAAATCTACTCAGTCCAGATCGAGAGATATTCCTGAAGAATAAGAAGCAGATTCATCTGCTAGTTGATTCTAGAACAAGCCGGGCATCATTTCAAGATCGTTGTATCATCTTGTTGCTGCGAAGACGAAGTTAGGGGTGACATCTGCTCGGTCTAGGTAGACAGGCACAGATAATTTTCGCTGGTGTCTGTAATTCATTATCTTGAATATTTCTGTAGAATATTATATTTGAATCTGAGGGGTAAGGATAAGGCCTGAGTTGTAAGCCTGTGTTATAAAGGCTGAGGTAGGGCAGAAATTGCCTGAGTTATAGGTGTGTGGATTCACACTGAGGTAGGGAAGGATTGCCTGAGCTGTGGGAGTGTGGAGCCACTCTAAGGTAGAGTTCTTGGGAAGAACTTGAGTTGTAGGATCTTGGTGATCTGAGTGGTAGGGCTTGCGCCTGAGTTTTGGGGCCAATTGTGTTTTGAGCTGTAAGATCTGAGGATCTGAGAAAGATAGAAGGAAGTTTGGCTGAATCTAGTATACTACTAGATAGGCGAAGGGGGGAAGTGGATGTACCCATCAATTGGGGAACCACAATAAATTTCTGTGTACTGTGTTGTGTATTGTGCTGTGTATTGTGCTGGTATTGATTGTGATAAGATTATAGTGCTGTGATTTTAATCGATAACTTGCTTAAGTTTTTAAATTTGACCTATTCACCCCCCCCTCTAGTTGATTAGTTGTTCTTGAAATCAAGACTTTCATTCTTGTTTCTACAACAATGGCAGGGGAAGAAGACGAAGTCCCGCATAACTTTTTCATATTGAATTGATCCCTAATAAACTTAATTCGATCTAGATCCCATCTTCTATTTATAATCCGTCATCTAGCGAGATGATTGACACGTGTCATTACTTTAACAGCAAATTATATCCTTAGTTTTACAGAATTAGACTTACGGCAACATTAGTGATGAGTTATATCTCTTCCATGATCATTTTAGATTTTTGTTGACTTTTGTTGACTTTGATGACATCATCAGTTATGGACTTAGCAATTTCACAAAATCACTCCAGGCGTTGAGAGCGTTGAGTGAATGGGCTTCGCTCAACGATTCTAGACTTAGTCAATTCTTTAGCTTGTCCAGGCATTGAGAGCGTTGAGTGTATCAACTTCACTCAATACTTTTTTGCCTTAGCTTGATCTTCAGCCCTTTCTGCATCCTTGGCGTTGAGAGCGTTGAGTGTACTGGCATCACTCAATGATTCTGGACTTAGAATAATTTTCAGCTCTTTCTGCAACTATGGCGTTGAGTGAACTAGCTTCACTCAACAAATTTGGACTTAGAATAATTTTACTCTATATTAAGGCATTGAGAGCTTTGAGTGAACTAGCTTCACTCAACGCTTTTATACTTAGCCAACATTTTGCATCCTTTTGTTTGAAAGTGTTGAGAGCATTGAGTGTATAAGCTTCACTCAACGCTTTTATACTTAGCCAAATCTCCTTCTATCTGAAGGAAGGTATTGAGTGAGCTGGCCTCACTCAACGCTTTCTACCATTGCCTCTTAAATCTGGTGTTGAGTGTGTTGAGTGAACTGGCTTCACTCGAAGCTTTTGGACTTAGCCGATTTCTCTGTTTCCTCTTAGGCTGATTGCATTAGCTTGACTTAAAGCTTATTGAACTTGGCATTGAGTGAACTGGCTTCACTCAACGCTTCTAGACTTAGTCGATTTTTTGTCTCCTTTTCCTTTGGCTTTGACAGAAACAGCATGGTGTTGAGAGATCAAGTTTCAATCAATGCTTCCGGCTATATGGCATTGAGTGGGTTGACTTCACTCAATTCCTGTCGACTGAGCCACTTTTTGCCCTTCCAACACTTAAAGCTTTGACTGTATGCCCTTTCTCAACACTGTTAGCTGCATGGCATTAAGTGAACTAGCTTCACTCAACTCCTGTGGACTTAGTCATTTTTCTGCGCTACAACTTGCTGGGCTTTGACTGTCCAGACTTCACTCAGCGCTATTAGTTGTATGGTGTTGAGTGAACTGGCTTCACTCAACGCCTATAGACTTAGTCATTTTTCTGTCTCTCCAGTCAGCTTCTTTGAGTCCACCTATCAATGTCACTTGGACCACCTGTCCAATCAATATGACATAGACCAACTTGCATGCATGAACTTAAACATACATCAAATACAACTATGTGTATACCATTGACTTGTTTGACTTCTTATAAATTTGGGATATTGAGATCAATGGACCCAACAATCTCCCCAAAGCTGGGATATTAAGATCAATGGACCCAACAATCTCCCCAAAGCTGGGATATTGAGATCAATGGACCCAACAATCTCCCCCTATTTGAAGAAGTCAAAACACCACTTGAAAATTCTTTGTCAATGATATACACCAACATATGCAGCAATAATATACAACAACATATTAGCGTAAGAGAGTTAAGGGTTACCATATTTCCCATTTTTTGCTAGTATTATGATCATCACCTACTCCCCCTATATTGCTGCAAGGTTCATATTTTTCCCTTGTATGAGAACACCACCTACTCCCCCTGTGTTGCTGCAAGGTTCACCTTTTCCCCTTGTATGAGAACACCACCTGCTCCCCCTGTTTTGTTGCATTGACACCTACTCACCTTAGTCACCTTCTCCCCCTTTTTTACTTCTTCAAACAGAAGGAGAAGCTGGCCATCTGTGATCTTCTCCATTTTCTGATTACAAGTAATCAACTGGTGTTAAACCTGCTCACCCTCAACAAGAGCATCTTTTACAAAGACTTTGGACATTCCAGCCTTGATACAATTTTCTGGTCTTCACAACCTGCAAGATGATGTAGTTCCTGCAATAAAACAACATGAACAGCAACTGAAGCTACACAAAGTTCAACTTACCCAACTTAAACATGAAGGTGTTGAACTTTGCTTCATCTAGTGGCTTGGTGAAGATATCAGTCACTTGCTTATCTGTTGGGAAAAACTCAAGACTAATATCCTCACATTCTACATGCTCTCTTATAATGTGATATTTAATCTCTATGTGCTTAGTCCTGCTCTATGAGTCAGGATTCCTAGCTATAGAGATTGCACTAGTAGAGTCACAGAATAAAAACTTCTACTTAACTGAATGTTATAATCCTAAAGTTGATGTTGTATCCACAGCAACTATGCACAGCTGCTCCCTGCAACTATATATTCTAATTCTGCAGTAGAAATAGAAACACTTATTTACTTCTTACTACTCCATGGCACTAGTCTTTTTCCCAGAAATTGACAGGAGCCTGATCTGTTTTTCATGTCTTCTCTACAGCCTGCAAAGTCTGCATCTAAAAAACCTATTAGTTCCAAATCCCTATTCTTAGTTTACCAAAGGCCAAGATCTTATGTTCCCTTCAGATATCTCAAAATCCTCTTAACAGTATAGTAATGAGATTCTTTAGGTCATGCCTGATATCTAGCACAGACACATATAGCATACATAATGTCTAGCCTACTAGCAGTTAGGTATAGAAGAGAGTCAATTATCCCTCTATACAAAGTTTGATCAACAGGTTTCCCTGCCTCATCTTTGTCTAAAGATATAGTTGACCCCATGGGACTTTATATGGTGGAGGCATTCTCCATCCAAAAATTTTTAATCAACTCCCTGGTAAACTTAAACTAGGATATGGATAATCAATTGTCAGTTTGTTTTACTTGGAGACCCAAGACGAACTTAAATTCACCCATACTACTCATCTCAAACTTCTCTTGCATAAGTTTGGCAAACTTTCTACAAAGGTTGTCATCAATAGATCCAAAGATAATGTCATCAACATATATCTGGACTAGAATGATCTTGCCCTTGGATTCCCTTATAAATAGGGTCTTGTCTATCTTCCTCCTCTAGAATTTGTTCTCAATGAGGAAGCTATACAGGGTTTTATACCATACTCTATGAGCTCATTTCAAACCATATAAAGCTTTCCTAAGTCTATAAACAAAATTTGATAGGTTAGGAATAACAAAACCTGTAGGTTGTTCAACATAGACTTCTTCCTTCAAGTCTCCATCCAGGAAGGCCGACTTCACATCCATCTGGTATACTCTGAAACCTTGGTATGTAGCATATGCAAGGAACATTCTAATAGCTTATAATCTTATTATAGGGGCGAAGGTTTGATCAAAGTCAATACCTTCTTCCTGTTTGTACCCCTAAGCTACAAGTCTAGCTTTGTTCTTGGTAATAATGTCATTTTCTTCAAGTTTATTAATATAAATCCACTTGTTCCAATGACATTATGTCCTTGTGGTTTGGGAACCAGCTTCCAGACCTTACACCTCTTAAACTGGTTCAGTTCCTCTTGCATAGCTACAATCCAGAACTGATCCATTTTTGCCTCTTAAAATTTCTGGGCTCCACTTATGATAGGAAACTAGAGTACATTGTTGTGTTGATATATATGCTTCTTATCACTACACCTTGACTTGCATCACCAATGATCTGGTGTGCTGGATGATCCTTCAAATGTCTAACTACAGGAGGCAATCTTCCTTCAACATTCTGTGCTTCAAAGTCTCCATCTTCTTGCCATCATCCACCTCCTATGCGCCTTGTGCTTCCTCTAGAATGCACACAATTTCATCTTTGTCTTGAACTATAAGTTAAGCTTCCTTAATAGTCATCTTATCCATCATCACTTTTGTGCATGTAGGACAAGAAGAGGAGCTTGACAGCTCATTATTAATCATATTTGACTCATCAAACACTACATTAACTGACTCCTATACAACTTGAATTTTCAAGTTATAGATGGTATAGGCCTTACTATGATTGTTGTACCCAACAAAGATCCCTTCATAGGACTTGGCAGCAAACTTAGTTATATAAGATTTCCCATTGTTGAGTACATAACATTTGCTACCAAAAATTCTGAGATATGCAAGGTTTGGTTTTGATGTTTTTAGTTATCTACCTAAATCACATAGAGGGGGTGAATAGGTGAGGTCTGCGTCTTTTTGTGAAATAAAAACTTATAATAGCATAGCGCAGAAAATAAACAAACAAGCCACAAAGAACATAAGATTTATTGTGGTTTCCCAAACATGGGTACGTCCACTCTCCACCTCACCGATCTAGCATCACGCTAGACTCGACTACTTCACTATTATCTCTGATTGAAAACCAATCCTACAACTCAGAGCAACGCCCCTACAACTCGATCCTCAAAACAGGATCTACACTCGGAAAAAAACTTCCTACAAAACTTGGAGATAAAATCTCCTACATGAGTTGAAATAGATTTTACAACAACAATAAAATAAACTTCACTTCAGATCTGAGAACTTCAGATTTCTTCCTTCTTAAAAGTTGAAACTCTATTAGAAATAGATCGAGGAAGACTGTACCGAAATCTCTGGATCTGAAAAGCTTAAGATCAAGACGATCAAGAAAGAGATCTGTAGAAGTTGAACGCCTTGATCAATCGATCACTTCTTGTACTTAACCACTTAAATCGGATAAGAGCATCGGCAAGAATGACGATGAAGTGCGGCGGCTTTCCCGATTTAGAATGAACAATATGATTTAGAATTCTTGATTTCGTGTGTTAGGGTTAGTCGAATTTGATAAGACCTTTTATAGGACTTGCCTAACGGTCATAATCATAAATGACTGCACACGTGGACCAATATGAATCGAGGTTAAATTTGAAATCGTTTCTGTCTGGACTTAGAGAAAATTTCTGAAAAACATCTTCATTTCTCAAGTGAAGAAAAGATTACTCGAGAACAATAGTTGGTTCTTGAGAAGAGTATATATGGTTCTCGAGAACAAGCCCTCAAGGAAAATATGAGAAATGATTTTTAACTTCTCGAGAAAAGACTTTTATTACTCGAGAACTAGACAAAGACTTCTCGAGAACTAACTTTACCTTTCGAGAACTAGATAAAGACTTCTCGAGAACTAACTTGACTTCTCGAGAACAAGTAGACTTCTCGAAACTTAACTTCTTCTTACACGAGTACTGGTCTTCTGCTTTCTCGAGACAAGGCTTGGCCTTCTCGAGTAATGGCTTAGGTTACTCGAGTACAACACATAGAAAATTTCTGAAATGATTTTTGAGCAAACTCGAGAAGGATGAAAGTAGTACTCGAGTACTCCATCGCTTTCTCAAGTATTATACAAAGCCTTCTCGAGAATAGATTCAGCTACTCGAAAACTATACATAGCAGACTCGAGAAATCATTTCAACACTACTCGAGTATAAGATGTCCTTCTCGAGTAACTGACTTAAAAAAAAATTTGACTTTCTGAAAAATGTTATCTTCAAGGTAAACAGCAACTATTCTTTCTTCCATTAATTTAGTACTTTAAAATGAAGTGTTTCCCAATAGAGAGGCTACACATGAGTCTGTTGGATCCCTAGGTTGATTTGGGCTAGGTTCACTAAAGTTAGGATCATATGACCCAACATGTATAGCAAGGGTCATGGTTGTGTCCTAGAGTCCAGGCCAAGTCCTTAGAGTCAACAATGCATGGACAAGCCATAAATAGACTGCCAAAGATTCAAGACTTAGATAAATATAAAGACTCAGAAAAAGAGTTCGACGTTCGTCAAACTCAGGCCGACGAAAGTCGTGCTCAGCTCGATGAAATCAGATAAAAACTCTCTGAGCTGAGCTCGACGAACTCAGTTCTCAGGTCGACGATTTCTGGATCATCTTATTCAACACTCAAGTAGAGAAAACATCTCAATATTTCTAAGTCCAGAATCAAACTCTAGTCGACAAACTTGGCTCTCAGCTCGACGATCTTGGTGCACAGAATTGGAAAGATCTGTCAAGCAGCAGTCAGCAGTTCAGAGGTCGACGATCTTGGATCTCAGCTCGATGAACTGTGGACTCAGGTCGATGAAGTAAGACTTGGTTGTCTTCATTCTTCTGTCCCTATTATATTGCAATAATTCCTGAGTAATTAATGCTCAAATATTCTCTGAATACTACCGTTAGACAGAGCATTAATTATGGTCTTCATCAGGATTATTGTCTGCCATTTTTCAAAAGGGACAGTTGGGAAATCAATCAATGCAAATATTCTCAAGGCCGTCAGCATTGAATGCAGGAAGGAATTCAAAATTCAAAAGGAATTTCACATGGAAAATATAAAAAGAATTTGTCTTCTTCCAGCAAAACTCAATATACAACAGTCTAACAATCTAAGCGAGAGAACAAGACACTGAAGAGACGAAAATCAGAACTAGATCAAGGATCTTCTGCTCTTGCTTCCTCTACAACAATGTGATAGAAAGAAAGAACTGATAGATCAGAAGGAGAACAACAATCTGAAGAAGAAGAACAATCATTCAAAATCAAGAGTCTTCTTCTTATGTCATCATCTCAGGAATCTTCAAAGGACAACAACTATTGCATCAGTCAAGAAGTTACTGAAGATCTTCTGGTCAAAGCTAAAGTCTAAAGGCCTATCACCCTGAAGCAAAGCTCCAACCCCCTATACCAATTCATCATCTCAGGGGGAGCCTTTGCTAACATCTGATCCACAAGAGTCTTCTCAGTTGTATATTGAGAAAGAGAAGACAAAATCATTCTCATCCCCCCACTATATAAAGGGTTCTCTACTCCCTTCAAAAGTGATTCCTGGTTGCAAGTCACCTGATCAAAAGACTTGAGGTTTGGTTTTTGAGTACCTGATCAAAAGCTCATTGGTGAAGTCACCTAAACAAAAACCATAGTGGATTCCTACCAGGGTGGTAGAAGAGTGGATGTACCAGGTTGGGGAACCACTATAAAATTCTTGTGTTATCTGGATGCCTTTTTTCTTTTGTTCTTATTGTGGCTGTGCTAGTTAGGTTGCTGTGATTCTAATTAGATAAATTTGGTGTGCTGTGACATAATATCTCAGTTTAGAAATAAGTTTTTCTTTTGCAGCAAAAGTTTTTTAAAAACCCAAACATACTTTATTCACCCCCCCCCCCTCTAGAGCATATCAAAACTAACACCTCACTTTCAATTGGCATTAGAGGAGATTCTTTTGGTTGTACAAGCTAACCCTTGAACCAAATATCCTAATTTAGACCTGTCTTTCTATTTCCATTAGATTTGTATACACAACATTGCACAGAACAAAGATTATGCAAGCACCAGACCTCCAATATGCAACCTAAACAAGTTTGCCATCTGGAAGGCAAGAATAAAATTTTATATGAATTCTATTGATGAAGATATCTATAATTCTATCTTGACAGGTCCCCCTCAGGCATAAAGCTCTACAGAATCAACCAACACTAATGTAGTTCCACTACTTGAATGGACTGAGGCTCAGAAGAAGGCCAAAATTGTTGATGCCAAAGCAATGAACATTCTGGCCCAAACAATGTCAGATTACATTTTTCAGAAAGTGGTTGAATGCACATCGGCCAAGGCCATCTGGGATTCCCTAAATCAAATGGTGACTGGATCTGCTGATGAAAAAAGGAAAGAAGATCAAATCTCATATCCCAATAAGAGAACTTCAAGAAGGAGGAAGTTTAATCTGTAGCTGACATGTACAATAGGTTAAGCTCTATCATCAATGAGCTAAAAACCTTGGATAAGGACATCACCCTCACAGAGGTGAATGATAAAATCCTTATGTGCTTTCCAAACTCATGGGATTCAAGGATCTAGACCATCAAGGAGGCCAGGAGCCTAAATGATATTTCCACTGAATCGCTTTTGGGAAAGCTGAATTCCTATGAGCAGCTTATTAAATCCAGAGAAGCAGATGAGCAAAGAACACCTCCACTAGTAAGGAAGGAGCACAGCATTGCATTTAAGGCTGCTGAAGAGACAGAGACTCCAACAATTAATGAAGAGTTGATGAGTCTATTTGCCAAAAGATTCTACAAAATGGCAAAGAAGGATTTTAGAAGAAAGTCATCCAGGCAGGATGATAAGCCAAGGTATGATAAAACCCCCACTAAAGAAGTGGTGTGCTTTGGCTGCAGGAAACCTGGACACTTCCTCTCAGAGTGTCCAGAGAATCAGAAGAAGGAGAAGAGAAGAGAGAAGGACTCCATAAGATAGCAAACCAGCAGGCCTTCCTCCAGCAAACATAAGAAGAAGGTGAAAGGCTTTATAGCTGAAAGATGGAGTGAAACTGAAGATGAATCCTCATCTTCCAGCTCCAGTGAAGAAGAAGAGGAGGCAGGGGCCAAAGAAGTTTGCCTCATGGCTATTGATGCTTCTAGGAGTCACTCAGAGGAGGAAGAATCAGACACTGAAGAAGCTTTAGTATCTGAAGCTGATCTGGTATTGTCTTCTTTTTATTATAGCTCTGAATCATAAACCATGTGTATAGATCTAATAAATTCAGAAAAAGAAATTAAGACACTTAGGGAAAGACTAGGAAACCAAGAAAATGTTATTTCTGAAAACAATAGGTTAAAGGTTGAACTAAATTCTGCAAATGAAAAAATTATTTTTCTGAAATCTGAACTTAGCAAAGCTAAGATATTAGAATAATCATTGAATGGCAGAATTTTAAGATTATTAGATATAACCAACAAATTAAATACTAGAACTAATAACTGTAGACTAGGGTTAGGAGCTTAATCCAGTGAACCAATCCTAATCCAAAAGAATCATCTTTCTAAACCTGTAAATTTTGTTTCTGATAATGGAAAGAAAAATACTGAACAGTTTAATAAGGTTATTAAAGTTCTTAAACAGATTGAAACTAAAAACTAACATAAAAATGAGAAGAATAATAAAAATAACAATATTCAGCAGTTATCGTCGAACTCAGATCGATGATATATGAACAGATCGTCGACCTCAGCACGACGATCTCTGAACCAAAATTTCAGTAATAATCATTCGTCTTACTATGACCGACGAATTGTGTATGGTTCGTCGAGCAGAGATCGATGAACTTTGGGCATAGAAAATGAACTTGTTCATTCTCTGAGAAGAGATCAATAATCTCATCCCAATTCGTCGAACTCTGATCGACGAACTCACAACATTTCGTCTAACACAGAAACACTTGATAATAATCATAACTATAACAACAACTCTAATAAATCTAGGAAGCCATTTAATCCATTAGCTGATTGGAAAATTCCATCTAGAAGATATCATCCATTAGGATACAAATCTCAACATGAATTTTTTGTAATATCTAGCTTTTCAAATCAGCAATATAAAGGACTCAAGGTAACTTGGGTCAAGAGCAACTAACTATTTTTCCTTGCAGATAAAGAGCGGTCCAGTTGTGAATCAACTATGGTACCTGGACAGTGGTTGTTCCAAACACATGAATTGCAACAAGGAAAATCTACTCAACTACAAGACCATGCTGGGACCAAAGGTAATCTTTGGTGATTCAAAGTGTGGCCAATCTGAAGGCCATGGACAAGTAAGAATTGGAGCTATCACATTCAAGAAGGTGACCTATGTAAGTGGACTCAAGCATTACCTCATCTCCATAAATCAATTATGTGATGAAGGTTACCAGGTACACTTAAACTCAACATCTTGTACTATTTCAAATAAAGAAAACAAAATGTTTTAATTGGGAATAGACAAGGAAATATATATTTAGTTGATTTTAATGCTGTCAATTCAGATATCTGCTTACTTACCATTATTAGTAATCAGAATGAATTATGTCATAAAAGGCCAGGACATGTAAACATGAAAAACATTGCTAGGCTATCAAAAGACAACTTTGTGAGAGGTTTATCTTCTGGTCCCTACACGAAGGAAGGCATCTGCAGGGCCTGTCAACTAGGCAAGCAAACTAAATCTAACTTTAAATCAGTAATTAAAAGTGATTCACCTAGGATCTTGTACTTGTTATACATGGATCTCTTTGGACCCATTATTGTACAGAGCCAAGGAGGTAAATCCTACACTTTAGTTATTGTAGATGACTTCTCCAGGTTCACTTGGGTGTTCTTTCTGAGATTTAAGTCAGATACCTTTAAAGTTCTTATAGATTTTCTCAGGACCATACAGATTGAGTACTCTACTCATGTTGCATTGATCAGAAGTGATCATGGTACAGAGTTTGAGTCTCTTCTTATGCATGAGTTCTGTGAGAAGGAAGGTATCAGACACTGCTTCTCAGCTCCTAGAACTCCCCAACAAAATGGGGTAGTTGAAAGGAAAAATAGGAAACTTATTGAAGCTGTAGGCACATTACTTACAGATGCTTATATGCCCCTATCCTTTTGGGCAGAGGCTATAAGCACAACAAATTATGTACTGAACAGAAGCTTGATACATAAACTACAGAATAGGACTCCCTATGAATTACTTAAAGGGAAGAAACCTAAACTCACCTATTTTAAAGTATTTGGATGTATATGTTATATACATAATAATAACAAGAAATACATTAGAAAGTTTGAAGCTAAGGCTGAAGAGGTAATTTTTCTAGGATATTCCCAAGTAAGCAAGGCTTATAGGATATTCAATAAATCATCTCTAAAAATTGAAGAATCAGTCCATATTACTTTTGATGAGGCTAACATGTCTTGCAAGGAGAAAGAAATGTCTACCAATAATCCTTTGTAGGTACCTCACTTGTGTGAGAATTTGGATGGACTAAGCCTCACCCAAGAGGCTCCAACACATCCCTCTCCACAAGATGAAGAAGAAAGTGAAGAAGAAGGCACTGAAGAGACTGAACTTCATCCAATAGCAAACATAATTCCACAAGAGGAATTAAATCCAAATATTGTTGCTGAACCAACTCCACCCACTGATCTTGTCACACTAAGGGATCACCCCAGATCTCAAGTGATTGGAGACATGATAGCAGGTGTACAGACAAGGCATCAACTCAACCAAGACTTGATGCATGCATGTTTCCTCTCTCAAGTTGAACCTCAATCCATAAAATATGTTGAGCAAGATCCCCACTAGATCATTGATATGCAAGAGGAACTCAACCAATTTGAGAGATGTAAAGTTTGGGATTTGGTTCCAAGACCCCAAGACTACCCTGTCATTGGAACCAAATCGGTACATAGAAACAAACTAGATGCCCAAGGTGTAATTATGAGAAACAAGGCTAGGCTTATTGCTCAATGTTATAGGCAAGAAGAAGGGATAGACTATGACCAAACATTTGCACCAGTTGCAAGATTAGAGGCAATCAGAATCTTTCTTGCCTATACTGCCTACAAGAAGTTCGAAGTATATCAGATGGATGAAAAGAGTGCTTTTCTGAATGGAGTACTAAAGGAAGAGATTTATGTTGAACAACCTTAAGGTTTTATCTCTGCAACTCATCCCTATCATGTATTTAAATTGCATATGGCTCTCTTTGGTCTAAATCAAGCTCCAAGAGCTTGGTATGAGACCTTAGCTAGCTTTCTGATAGAGCATAAATTCATTAGAGGCATGTAGATAAAACCTTATTCACTAGACATCATAAGGACCAAACTTTGTTAATACAAATATATGTGGATGACATTATATTTGGGTCTACTGATCCCAAATTATGCAAGAGGTTCTCTGACCTCATGCATTCAAAATTTGAGATGAGTAGCATGGGTGAGCTCTCCTACTTTCTTGGTCTCCAAGTAAAGCAGCTCCTTGATGGCATCTTCATCTCCCAAGCTAAATATGCTAAAGAGCTTATAAAGAAGTTTGGGATGGCTTATGTCTCAGCAAAGAAAACACTCATGGCTACAAATGCTGTAATAGACTCTGATGCCCATGGAAAACCTGTGGATTAGAAATTATATAAGGGCATTAATTGGTCCCTACTATACCTTACAGCAAGCAGACCTGACATTATGTTTGCCACATGTCTTTGTGCTAGGTTCTAGGTGAACTCAAAATAATCTCACCTAGTTTTTCTAAAAAGGATTTTAAGATATATAAAGGGTTGTCCTAGTTTAGGTCTCTGGTATCCTACTGAGTCAGAGTTTTAGTTAACTGGATACTCAGATGCTGACTTTGCTGGATGCAGAGTGGACAGAAAGAGTACCTCAGGAACCTGCCAGTTCCTTGGTATGAGATTAGTGTCATGGTTTTGTAAGAAGCAGGTATCTGTGTCAACATCAACTGCTGAAGCAGAATATATTGCAACTGGCAGTTGCTGTTCCCGGATGCTGTGGATCCAAAACCAACTCTTGGACTATGGCTTCAACTTAAATAATTCAACTCTCTTATGTGATAACACAAGTTATATAGCTATAGCACAAAATCCAGTCCATCACAGTAGGACTAAGCATATAGACATTAGACATCATTTCATTAGAGAGTGTGTAAACAAAAACAAACTAAAACTCTTCTATATCTACACTGATTACAAAAAGCTGATATTTTCACCAAGACCCTAGATGAAAGAAATCACTTGTTCTTTGTAAATAAGCTTGGAATGATCAATGGAGAAGACTTTGTTTAGTTTCTGTCTGCACTCGAAGAACTTTTCAAATTTCGTCAAATAGAGGTCGACGAACTGGGAAATATTCTTGAGATATTCGTCGACCTGAGATTGACGAACTCTCTGTTAGTGAAGTTAGTTTTGTCGACCTGAGATCGACAAATCTACTTCAAAATACCTTCGTCGAACGGAGCTCAATGAAATGTCTTCAACCCTTCAGACTGAGCTCGATGAAATGATTTACTCCAAATTATCTCGTCGACCTAAGATCGAAGAATTGTTTACCTTTAGTGGAATGGAGTTTGTCGATTCATATTGTAGAAAACCTTATATTTAGGTTTTATTTGACCTCCGTCCCGCCCTTTCAGTTCCCTTTCACTTGATCTTCATTTTTTCTCTTGCAGGTGCTCTCATGGCGATTCCAGCAGGCAATCTTGCAGCGATGAAATTTGATACTTGCTTCGACCTTGATTCTGAATCCTTTCAATATTCCAATCCTATCTTTCTGAACATCCTGAAACTGCTTGAAGAACAGTAGTTGAAGACTCTGTTATCCACCAAGATCAATATATCTGGAGCAGAAATCAGAGAGTGGGTCTATACATCTTCCATAGAGGACAACCCCATGACTGGAACTATAGCGGGTAATGTTGTTTCCCTCACCCCCACTGTTTTAATAGAAGTTTTTGGATTAAACAATGGTGAATAGGAATTAGAAATAGACACTGAGGAGTTTGACATGATGCTGAGTTTTATGGGATATTCAGTACAAACCCCTAATAAACTGCTTTAGAAACATCTGTCTGTAGAGTTTAAGTTTCTCGCAGACATTGTGGGCAAGGTATTGCTGGGAAAGCACACAGTTTATGACTACATAACCAGGCACCAATTCCTTGTTATGTGTGTTATGGCAATAAGAAGATAGTGAACTGGGCTCAGATCCTAATTGATCTGATTAAAAAGAATAATACAAAGAAAGAGGTATGTTTTGGAAGGATCCTAGGGATCTTCCTAAAGGAAAAGGCTGCTGAATCCCTAGTCTCCCTGACCATATTCATAAATGCTAGCAAGAGGCTCACATGTGCCCTTTTTAGCAAGTGGGAGAGGACAATCACCAAGCCCTCCAAGGCTACCTCCTCTTCCACCAGACCTTCTGAGAGTACAAGGTGTAACGACCCCATCCGTTACATGACGTATAGTAGAAGGTCCGGCCAGGGCCCCACACTATATGCCACAAACAGACAGTGAGGTCACAGGATAATACCAAACCATACACGCATCCTAACTCAGAGCATGCTAGCGGAAGCTTTAAGTTGTAAATTTGAACTCTAACCAGGAATGTCCAATATATAAACCACAGTTATATATACAGCCACGGAATGTACAACAAATACATAGGGTTTGGCCTTAAGGCCTTACAGTTCCTCTTTCCACACCGTATGGATTACAAACATCGGCGCGCAGGCCGGCCATACATGAGTAAAAGAAAAACAAACAAAACCATTCGCATAGCCTTCAAGGGCCAGCCGCAGCAGCAGCAACAGCAGCAAGGGCTTCAGCCCTTCATTTACCACTTGGCTCTCCAGCACCTGCATAGGGACAATCCACCCAAACGGTGGCAAACATGGCAACGGTCAGCATTCAGCTGACCCAATTATAACAATCCTACCCCTTTCTCGGGGTAGTAGCATTCCTTCCCTGCACAGCATGGTATCAACAATAGCAAATATGTGCGTGCAGGCACACTCAAGCCATCACAACCGTCGGCCACACGGCCCGACAGTCCGTGCACTCAGGGCACATTCTTGGTGCACCGGAAAACCAGGGTCAACACCACCGTTTACACGGTATTGAGCATTCTAGTCTTTTTGGCGCGCGGGCCTAAGACTCTCATTATGCGCTCCAACAAAACCTATAACCAGGCTTCCAAGTCGGACGGACATAACGCAGGTACGGATCAGCCACCCCCCGTTGCTCAAGTCGCCGTGCCACCTCGAATACGGAAGTATCCATGGCAATTTATAGGCGCGGGTCGGTTTCACCTTTCCTGTTCGGCAATCTGCCTTTTCATCGAGTTGCAGCCCAACGGCTCAACCGCACACAAAGTGGCAACGCACAGCCACAAGAGTTACATCAAACCCTCTTCATTTCCTGGACTTCATCCAGTACTTCCTACTGCACCAAGAAACAGGTAGGAACAAGGCAAACAAGCCATAATCACGGAGTCTTCTCCGATATGCAAACAAGCATCACCAATCCAGACCAACATGTCCAGATGGGCTTCACACAGCATTCCTAGATCCGTACTCCAATTCCGGACTCTAACAAGGGGGACTTCACATATCTACCCCAAGGGACACCACAACCCACCGCACACTCGCGGGGAAGAGTTTTCCCTATGCAATGCAGAAAAGAAGGACTTCACATGTCTAAGAAGGGAGATCGTTACCCTTGACGATCTCTTGGGAGCCATCGAAAACTAGCCGGTGAGAAAGCACCGCAGCAGCTTTGCCTTCACAGTGCTGGCCTCGGATAACGAATCGGACCACGGGAGCTCCACCGGTGGCTTGATCTCCTCCTCCTTCTTCTTCCTCCTCTCTCTTTCTCTCTTCCTTAACCAAATTAAGAATGAACTCTTCATCAGGCCTCTGGTGATTTAATCCAGAAAGGAATCACCTGAGCCCTTGGATCCAAATAGAGAAAAAGAACGGCCACGATTTTCCCAAAATTACACTTTTTTGGCTGACACGGCATGTGACACGCCCGTGTCACAGGCCGTGTACCCTTATGCGGCACACGCGGTACTCGTACCGACTGAACTTTACTAGAACATGGGCATCGACACGCCCGTGTCGAACCGGACACGCCCGTGTCAATCATGTGACACGCCCGTGTCACCCCTGCCTCATCGAGCTCCAAAACCAACCAGCAGTACACGGGTAGGCACACGGCATCGGACACGCCCGTGTCAAATCTGACACGGCCGTGTTCAAGGCTTGGTTCCGGGCCGTGTAATCTTCTGACTCAATCCGCCTATTATTTGAGTGACACGCCCTGGGACACGCCCGTGTCCCAGGCCGTGTACTCCCGACACGCCCTGGGACACGCCCGTGTCCCAGGCCGTGTCAAACAGCCTGCACCTCAAATTCAGTTTTGAGATTTTTGCGGTGTTACAATCCTCCCCTCCTTAATAAAATTTCGTCCCGAAATTTGACACCGCAAGGAAACAGAAACGATAATGCTATAACTTGATAACTTTGTTATAACAAAAGGTACACGGTCCACAGTTTATACAAACAGCTCGGGAAATTCAGCTCGCATGGTCTGCTCTCGCTCCCATGTTAGCTCTTCACGGCCACAATTGTCCCATCGGACTTTGACCATCCCGATCACTTTGTTCCGTAACTATTTCTCGACTCGATCCTCGATCCGAATGGGTCGAACCCTCGTCGTTAGCCCATACTCGACCGGTACCCGATCATTCTCCACTACTTGAGCTGGATCCTTGACAGCCTTACAAAGTACTGAGATGTGAAATACATCATGTAATCCACCCAAGTCTGCTGAAAGTGCTAGCCGATAAGCAGCTTCCCCAACTCGCTCCACCACCTCAAATGGACCAAGATACCTCGGGCTTAGCTTTTTCAAACGCCGAATCCTGGACACGCCTTTGAAGGGTTTGATCTTCAAATATACCCAATCACCCACCGCGAACTCCACGTTCCGATGTTTGGCATTGTAGTACTTTGCTTGACGATCTTGGGCTATCAATAGCCTCTCCCGAATAGAGCGTATAAGCAAGGTAGCTTCTTCGACTTCCTTTTTCCCACTCAGCATAGATTCGCCTGCTTCTGCCCAAGCTAATGGTGTACGGCATTTACGACCATACAAAGCCTCAAATGGTGCCATACCGATGCTCGCTTGGTAGCTATTATTATAGGCAAATTCTACAAGAAAAATATAATCTTCCCATCTCTTACCAAAGTCTAGGGCGCACATGCGGAGCATGTCCTCCATCATCCTGTTGGTTCGTTCAGTCTGGCCATCCGTTTGGGGATGAAAGGCCGTACTAAATGCTAATTTTGTACCCAACATTTGATGAACTAGCCGCCAATCATTCGATGTGAATCGCCCATCACGGTCACTGACGATGCTCCGAGGAACACCGTGCAGTCAAACAATCTACTCCACATAAAGCTTGGCCAAGGTTTCCACTGAATCGTCTCTTTTGTTTGGAAGGAAGTGCGCCACTTTTGTCAACCGGTCCACAATCACCCAGATTGAATCATGACCGCGTTGAGATCTCGGCAACCCGTGCACGAAATCCATCGAAATGTCATCAAACTTCCACTCCGGGATGGGTAACGACTTCAGGAAACTGCCAGGCTTCTGGCATTCTGCTTTCACCAACGCACAGGTATTGCATTCCGCCACATAACGTGCTACATCTTTCTTTAGTCCGGGCCACCAGAATAGCTTTTTCAGATCTCTGTACATCTTTGTGCTCCCTGGGTGAACTGAGTACTTTGCAAAGTGAGCTTCGTACATCAACTCTTCCCTCAATTTACCCACACTCGGGACACACACTCGACCATTTCTTCGTAACAAACCGTTATCCCAAGAGAACTGGTCATCTGGCCCATCTTTTGCATAGCGCTGGAGACTTTCATCAAGCTCCGTTGCTCGCCGAACTCTGTCCGTAAGGTCATATTGAACCTCCGTCCAGTTCAAGCATGCATCGGTCGACGAACCCTTGTCAACACAAGATATCACCAATGTTTCAAATTCCTGGATTAAACGCTAATCATGCCTCTGCAACCAGCTTGCCCGTACCGGAGTCTTCCGACTCAAAGAATCAGCGACCACATTTCCCTTCCCGGGAGTATAGTGAATCTCGAAGGTGTAGTCCCCAAGGAACTCCATCCATCTTCGTTGTCGCATATTCAGATCCTTCTGATCCAACAAGTACTTTAGGCTTTTGTGATCTGTATAGATGTCCACTTTAACACCATAAAGATAGTGCCGCCACAACTTGAGCGCAAAGATTACCGCCGCCAACTCCAAATCATGGATGGGGTAATTCCGCTCATGCACTTTCAACTGGCGCGAGCCATAAGCAATCAGTTTACCAAACTGCAGAAGAACGCAGCCTAAGCCGCTCCTGGAAGCATCACTATAGATCTCATACCCATCTGTACCACATGGCGATGTCAACACAGGCGTCGTGGTCAAACGACTCTTCAGATCTTCAAAAGCACACGCGCACTCCGGCGTCCAAATGAACCTTTGATCTTTTCTCGTAAGCATGGTCAGAGGTAAAGCAATCCGTGAGAAGTTTTCCACAAACCGTCTATAGTAGCCCGCAAGCCCAAGGAAGCTCCTGACCTTGGCCACTGAAGACATCACTGGCCAATCTCGAATGGCACTTATCTTCAACAGATCCACCGCGATACCTTCTCCACTTATCACATGGCCTAAAAAGGCTACTGAAGAGAGCCAGAACTCACACTTTGAGAACTTGGCATAAAGCTTATTCCTCCGCAGGGTATGCAAGACCAACCGCAAATGGTTTGCATGATCCTCTTCCAACTGAGAGTATACTAAGATGTCATCGATAAACACAATTACGAACAAATCCAAGTACTCTCGGAATGTTCGATGCATTAGATCCATAAATACCGAAGGCGCATTACATAGGCCAAACGGCATTACCGTGAACTCATAATGACCGTAGCGTGTTCCAAACGCTGTCTTGGGAATGTCACCTTCCCGAATCCTCAACTGATAATATCCCAATTTCAAATCCAACTTGGAATAGACTATTGATCATGCCAATTGATCAAATAGGTCATCAATCCGTGGGATCGGATATTTGTTTTTCTCCGTCAGTTTATTCAATTCGCGGTAGTCAATACATAACCACAAACTACCGTCTTTCTTTTTCACAAAGAGAACAGACGCGCTCTAAGATGACATACTTGGGCGTATGTATCCCTGCTCCAACAACTCTTGCAATTGGACTTTCAATTCGGCCATCTCTTTTGGCGCAATGCGATATGGTGAGCGGGCCACAGGTTTCGCACTTGGCACCAACTCAATAGAGAAGTCAATCTCCCGCTGGGGTGGTAACCCAGGAAGATCTTTAGGAAACACATCGGCAAACTCTGACACAACCAGAACTTCACCGACACTGGCCTTTGGCTCAACAGCCTGAATTAGCATGAAGAATAACTCCGCGCCCTTCCGAACAGCATTGACGACTTGGAGCGCAGACAACAAAGTCCCGCCAACTCCTCGCATACCAGTGAACTTCGTCACAAGTCCGGTATTCTGGCCTAGTGTGATCTCCTTGGAGTTGAAATCAATAAAGGCATGCTGCTCCGAGAGCCAGTCCATGCCAAAGATCACATCAAACTCCGATAACGGTAGCACAGCTGCACTCAAACCGAAATCCTGACTTCCTATTTGAACAACCATATCGCAAGCCCTGACCGCAAGCATCACACAGCCATTCGGCAATAGCACCCTTGTACTATCCACCGTCACATGACTCGGCACCCCAATTCGAGATACAAAGTCCTCAGACAGAAAAGAATGCGAAGCACCCGTATCAAACAGGGCTCTCGCCGGACGATTTCGAATCAGGACAAAGCCTGCAGCACACACATCATGCACAAGCTATATAATAGCACTTAAGCAAATAAGCTATATTCACTAGTACCTGTGACGACGTCACTTTGCTTAATCGCCTCCTGCTGACCAAGGTGATATATTCGGGGCTGTGCCTGGGACGCAGAGGAATCAACCACCGCTTTGCCCTTCTCAGCATAAGACGCACCCGTCTTCTTTTCCCCTTTGGGCTGAACAACCCGACAATCACAGACTAGATGCCCCACCCGGCCACAAGTAAAGCATGTACGATACTCCGGTCTTGACGTCGCTTCCGACACAACAGTCGAAGACACTTTCCCAGACGGCTTGGACCTCTTGCCCCCTTTCTTCTGGTAGAACGATTTGTTAGGGTGAGGTGCTTGCTTTGGCTTCGACACAACCAAGCCCTTGTTCCCTTGCACCCGCCTCATGTCCTTCTCCAACGCACACGCAGTATCAACCAACGCCTGAAACCTTTAGTTCACTGAACTCGAAAGCAGGAACCTCAACTCATCCCGCAATCCTTCATAGAACCTATTCGTTTTCCTTTGGTCATCTGCGAAGATTGTTCCCGCATACCATCCCAACCTTGTAAACTCATGCAGGTAGGTATCCACACTATTTTTGTCTTGCTTTAACCGTTGGAACTCATTTTCCATGACAATGCGTTGCGTCGCTAGGACATGTTTCGCCAGAAATATTCGAGAGAACTCCTCAATCGATACTTGCGTTAATTGCCTGCCCGCCAAATGGTGTACCTCAACCTCGTCCCACCACAACCGCGCCTCTCCTTCAAGCATGAAGGTGGCCAAGGTGACCTTTAGAGTTTCCTCCGCCCTTATCGCTGTCATTATCCGCTTGACACGCGATAACCAATCCTCTGCCTGCGTTGGGGATCCTAGTCCCGTAAACGTAGGCGAGCTGAAGCTCATGAACTGCTTCAACTGTCGGTCAGCTGCTCGTGGATCGACAGCCTCAACCGGCTCGGGTCTTACATCAACACGAACTGGCACTACTGCCGGCTGCGCTTGCCCGATCGGCTGAATCATGGCAAATAGAGCCTCAGCAACTAAGCGAACAGTTTCCGCAGATGGAGGAGGTGTTGGCACCTCAACTGGTGCCGCACTCTCATCAGAGCGCTGGGGCTCAGACTGCCCAGCAACACTACGCGTCACCTATAGGTGGACAAGACACACATTAGCAATCGCATGCAAGCAAAACAACAGAAAAGGAACGCGCAGATTCCTCAAACAAGATTATGTACATTCCTTAGTGGACATTCCAGAGTTCATTAGCGTTACAGCAGGGCGCACAAACACGCGCTCGCCACCCCATAAAAGAATTCGACCACGAATTCGAAAGAGGAAGACCGAACGAAGCTGATACCAAAATGTAACGACCCCATCCGTTACATGACGTATAGTAGAAGGTCCGGCCGGGGCCCCACACTATATGCCACAAACAGACGGTGAGGTCACAGGATAATACCAAACCATACACGCATCCTAACTCAGAGCATGCTAGCGGAAGCTTTAAGTTGTAAATTTGAACTCTAACCAGGAATGTCCAATATATAAACCACAGTTATATATACAGCCACAGAATGTACAACAAATATATAGGGTTTGGCCTTAAGGCCTTACAGTTCCTCTTTCCACACCGTATGGATTACAAACATCGGCGCGCAGGCCGGCCATACATGAGTAAAAGAAAAACAAACAAAACCATTCGCATAGCCTTCAAGGGCCAGCCGCAGCAGCAGCAACAGCAGCAAGGGCTTCAGCCCTTCATTTACCACTTGGCTCTCCAGCACCTGCATAGGGACAATCCACCCAAACGGTGGCAAACATGGCAACGGTCAGCATTCAGCTGACCCAATTATAACAATCCTACCCCTTTCTCGGGGTAGTAGCACTCCTTCCCTGCACAGCATGGTATCAACAATAGCAAATATGTGCGTGCAGGCACACTCAAGCCATCACAACCGTCGGCCACACGGCCCGACAGTCCGTGCACTCAGGGCACATTCTTGGTGCACCGGAAAACCAGGGTCAACACCACCGTTTATACGGTATTGAGCATTCTAGTCTTTTTGGCGCGCGGGCCTAAGACTCTCATTATGCGCTCCAACAAAACCTATAACCAGGCTTCCAAGTCGGACGGACATAACGCAGGTACGGATCAGCCACCCCCCGTTACTCAAGTCGCCGTGCCACCTCGAATACGGAAGTATCCATGGCAATTTATTGGCGCGGGTCGGTTTCACCTTTCCTGTTCGGCAATCTGCCTTTTCATCGAGTTGCAGCCCAACGGCTCAACCGCACACAAAGTGGCAACGCACGGCCACAAGAGTTGCATCCAACCCTCTTCATTTCCTGGACTTCATCCAGTACTTCCTGCTGCACCAAGCAACTGGTAGGCACAAGGCAAACAAGCCATAATCACGGAGTCTTCTCCGATATGCAAACAAGCATCACCAATCCAGACCAACATGTCCAGATGGGCTTCACACAGCATGCCTAGATCCATACTCCAATTCCGGACTCTAACAAGGGGGACTTCACATATCTACCCCAAGGGACACCACAACCCACCGCACACTTGCGGGGAAGGGTTTTCCCTATGCAATGCTGAAAAGAAGGACTTCACATGTCCAAGAAGGGAGATCGTTACCCTTGACGATCTCTTGGGAGCCATCGAAAACTAGCCGGTGAGAAAGCACCGCAGCAGCTTTGCCTTCACAGCGCTGGCCTCGGATCACGAATCGGACTACGGGAGCTCCACCGGTGGCTTGATCTCCTCCTCCTTCTTCTTCCTCCTCTCTCTTTCTCTCTTCCTTAACCAAATGAAGAATGAACTCTTCATCAGGCCTCTGGTGATTTAATCCAGCAAGGAATCACCTGAGCCCTTGGATCCAAATAGAGAAAAAGAACGGCCACGATTTTCCCAAAATTACACTTTTTTGGCTGACACGGCCTGTGACACGCCCGTGTCACAGGCCGTGTACCCTTAAGCGGCACACGCGTTACTCGTACCGACTGAACTTTACCAGAACACGGGCATCGACACGCCCGTGTCGAACCGGACACGCCCGTATCAATCATGTGACACGCCCGTGTCACCCCTGCCTCATCGAGCTCCAAAACCAACCAGCAGTACACGGGTAGGCACACGGCATCGGACATGCCCGTGTCAAATCTGACACGGCCGTGTTCAAGGCTTGGTTCCGGGCCGTGTAATCTTCTGACTCAATCCGCCTATTATTTGAGTGACACGCCCTGGGACACGCCCGTGTCCGAGGCCGTGTACTCCCGACACGCCCTGGGACACGCCCGTGTCCCAGGCCGTGTCAAACAGCCTGCACCTCAAATTCAGTTTTGAGATTTTTGGGGTGTTACACAAGGGCTACTCCAGCCACTTCCACCCCCCACCCCCACTGAAGAGGTTCCTTCCACCACTCCATACCCTCCAGCTCTACAAAGTCCATCTCAGCCAGCAAGTCAACAAACCCCACCTTCCACTCATATTACAGTCCCTACTCCCACACCTCCATCATCCCCAATTCCTACATCTCTAACCCATATTCCCTCTCATACTCCTTCCCCCCAGCATGATACATCACTACCATCACCACCCCCATCTCCTCTTCCAAGGCATTTAGCTGACATCCCTCTATCCAACATATCATCCCTCCAATCCTTCAATCTACTATCATCCCCTCTTAACACTCCCTCTCCACCAGATGTATCTCACCAAGACACTCACATACAATCTCCCCCTCCACCTCCACCTTTAACTCCACCAGCTCCTACCACCTCCATTCAAACACCCCCTGCCACAAAATCTACCTCCCCACTATTGGACTCTTCTATTATCCCTCCACTCATTGCCCTTCTCACACCCCTCCTCAAAACAATTATAGATGAGGCCATTTCTCCTCTTGCTGCTTCCATCTCTATCCTTGCTTCCCAGATATCTGCTATCTCTACTTCTCCCTCTTCAGTTGGGGGCCTGGCTTCAGTTACCACTAAAACCAGGCAGGGGGAGATACTCGATGAATAAGAAGCAGTAGTAGATGTAGCAGCAAGAGCAGCAGCAGCAGAGTTAGTTGAAACTGATATGGAAACAGTATCTGATGTAGCAGCAGATGTACAAGTAGAAGCAGCAGCAGATGTACCAGCAGAAGCAGCAATAGAAGAACCAATAGATATAGTCTATTTTAATAACTTTCCAGCAGACAGAATTAAGCCATCCATGGCTATAATTCTTTATACCACACCAATAAGCCCCAAAGTTTGGCTCAAGGCCACTTTTGCTACTCTAGAGTCTCCTCCCAGAGTTGCTTCCCCCACTACCTCAACCCATCTTGCACCATTTAATGTTATGGATGATTCTCGAATGCCTGATCTAGATGCACTGGTCATGGCTAACATAGAAGAAGAAAATAAGTCAGCTGCTGAAAGCACTGATGTGTATAGTTCTCCTGCTCCTCCAGCTCCATCCAAGACTGAAAAATCAATAATACCTGATGAAATAATAAGAGAGATAGATGCACTATATGACAATCCACAATATTCAGATGCTGACGATGATGATAAAGATGATTCAAATTAGGATCCCAAAAGAAAGAAAGTCTCCAAGAAGAGGAAAGCTCCTCCACCTCCTGCCCCTAAACCCAATCCTGCAAATGACACACCCTACTATATTCTGCAAAATATTACTCCATACAAGGGTATGCCAGCATAGATGTGGCTATCCAAGAATGAACAGAAGGCTAGGAAGAAAAGCAGGAGATACTTTCCTCCTCCACAGAAGTTTAAGAGAGGTCCTCCTCCTTCTCCTGCTGCTGCTGGTGCCTCAGGAGTTGCTCCTAAAAGTTCAGATGTATCTTCCAAGCCTACATCTTTCGCCAGAACCTATCAAAGGCAGGAAAGATCATCCAGACATCAATCCCAAGGAGGCAGTCAGCAAAGGAGTACAAGTTCAGCTGAGGAAATAAAGGAAGTTGTTTATCAAAGGCCAGCATTCTCTCCTCCTAAACAACATGCTCCTCAACATCAATACAGAAGGCACACTGAATCTCATAAGCCTAAAGGGAAATATAGTGAAGCTGCTCCTCCTAAATCCCTCTATACTCAAAGAAATGAAAAGTAGAATGTGACATGTTTCCAAGCTCAATCTACACAGTTCAAGCTTGTTACCCTGCTACCTCCACAAGATGATCAGTCATCTGTCAATCAAGATGTTGATCCAAATTTCAGGATGGCAAGGCTCTAGGAGCTAATTGGACTTTCACAGATAAAGAAAGTTATTGAAGAAGGAGAATACCCATCAAAATTCACCACTATGTCATCCTATAGAGAAAAAGAACTGGACAAACTTCAGGTTAGCAAGAAAGTATTCAATCCAGCATAATACATGGCATTGCACCCAGAGGCTGTTGTACCCAGAACTTCAACCCTGACTGTGATTGGAGCATCAGATCTGTATATTTTAAAGAAAGAAGTTGTCAATCCCAACAGGGAAATTATATTCACTCAAACTGGGGACAAAAGCAAAGAGGAGAAGCACAGGGAAAAGAAGCAAAAGAAATTAAATTTGAACTGCTTAGTTTATGGTAACATTAAAACTGTTTTCTCACCATGATACAAAGCTTACTGTATATGTATATATATTTGTTGCATATACCAATCTCTTTTCTGTCAGATATATATTTTTCCTACTTTATACATTTCTATTTTTACCATTGAGTCTATAAATAGTGACCTCACCCTAATTGGGGGAGATTGTTTGATCCCTAGTTGGATATGGGATAGGTTCACTAAAGTTATGATCATATGACCCAACATGTATAGCAAGGGTCATGGTTGTGTCCTAGAGTCTAGGCCAAGTCCTTAGAGTCAATAATGCATGGACCAGCCAACAACAGTCTGCCAAAGATTCAAGACTTAGAGAAATATTAAGACTCAGAATGAGTTCGACGTTCGTCGAACTCAAGCCAACAAAAGTCGTGCTCAGCTCGACGAAATCAGAGAAAAATTCTCTGAGCTGAGCTCGACGAACTCAGTTCTCAGGTCGATAATTTCTGGATCATCTGCTTCAATGCTCAAGTCCAGAAAACATCTCAATATTTCTAAGTCCAGAATCAAACTCCAGTCGATGAACTTGGCTCTCAGCTCGATGATCTTGGTGCACAGAATTGGAAAGATCTGTCAAGTAGCAGTCGGCAATTCATAGGTCGACGATCTTGGATCTCAGCTCGACGAACTGTGGACTAAGGTCGACGAAGTCTGACTTGGTTGTCTTCATTCTTATGTCCCTATTATAGTGCAATAATTCCTGAGTAATTAATGCTCAAATATTCTCTAAATATTACCGTTAGACGGAGCATTAATTATGGTCTTCATCAGGATTATTGCCTGCCGTTTTTCAAAAGGGACAGATAGGGAAATCAATCAATGCAAATATTCTCAAGTCCGTCAGCATTGAATGTAGTAAGGAATTCAAAATTCAAATGGAATTTAACATGGAAAATATAAAAAGGATTTGTCTTCTTCCTGCAAAACTCAATATACAATAGTCTAATAATCTAAGCGAGAGAACAAGACACAGAAGAGACGAACATCAGAACTAGATCAAGGATCTTCTGCTCTTGCTTTCTCTACAACAAAGTGATAGAAAGAAAGAACTGCTAGAACATAAGGAGAACAACAATCTGAAGAAGAAGAACAATCATTCAAAATCAAGAGTCCTCTTCTTCTGTCATCATCTCAGGAATCTTCAAAGGACAACTACTATTTCATCAGTCAAGAAGTTACTAAAGATCTTCTGGTCAAAGCTAAAGTCTAAAGGCCTATCACCCTGAAGCAAAGCTCTAACCCATTGTACCAATTCATCATCTCAGGGGGAGCCTTTGCTAACATCAGATCCATAAGAGTCTTCTCAGTTATATATTGAGTAAGAGAAGACAAAATCATTCTCATCCACCCACTGTATAAAGGGTTCTCTACTCCCTTCAAAAGTGATTCCTGGTTGCAAGTCAGCTGATCAAAAGACTTGAGGTTTGGTTTTTTATCACCTGATCAAAAGCTCATTGGTGGCAGTCACCTAAACAAAAGCCTGAGTGGATTCCTACCAGGGTGGTAGAAGAGTGGATGTACCCAGGTTGGGGAACCACTATAAAATTCTTGTGTTGTCTGGATGCCCTTTTTCTTTTGTTCTTACTGTGGTTGTGCTAGTTGGGTTGCTGTGATTCTAATTAGATAAATTTGGTGTGCTGTGACATAATATCTCAGTTTAGAAATAAGTTTTTCTTTTGCAGCAAAAGATTTTTAAAACCCAAACATACTCTATTCACCACCCCCCTAGAGTATATCAGAACTAACACCTCACTTTCAAATTCAACATCATAGATCACACAATGAGGGATTATATTGTATGGTCCTATGTTTGGTGACTCATTGTAGACTGATATTAGTCTACACTTGGCAATTATGACCTGTAATCACTCAACTTGAAAGGAGCATCAAATAGAAACTTAATTCATCTTAGTTCAAGGCTTACTTCATATAAATCTAGGTTATTGTGGATACAATACCCAACAATATCCCCTTATTTGTAGAAGTTAGAACCCTCTACACTAAGGTGAATTACATCAAGATAAACAACACAAAATAACTAGTAAACAAAGTAATAATGAAAAATGCTAAGCAAAGAAAAATCAAATAATCAAAATTAAAAGATTTATATTTATAGATTTTGTCCAAAAAATCCAATTCCACAAAATCTCATAAAGAAAAAACTTTAGATCTTCTTCTATTGTTTCTTACTTTGCTACTGTTGTTGTCTCTCTTTCTTCTCCAGCTGCCTCTTCTGATAACTGTAAGGTTTAGGATAATACTTTGCAGGCTTGGGAGGAGCCTTGGGGTTATTTTTGCCATACTCTCTATCATATAATCTTCTCTTGGTAATAGATTTCTCATACAGGTCCTATTCATGGGAGCTATAATTATCATTTTTATTTTCATTAAAATCAATAACAAGTTTTATAGTATCAAGAATTAGAGACTTTGAGGTTGGGCTCCATATTTCAGCAAATTCTTGGGTTTTCCTTCTTTCAGCCTCTGGATTAGGAGTGGACCTGCTAGTAGAGGCTCTATTACCATACTTTCTTTTTTTAGGGATTTGTACATCAGGAGGTGCTTGAGAAGGCACATCTGTCTGTTCAGATTCCCATACTTGAGCATAGCTTTCTGGAGGAGGAGCATCAGAACCTTCAGGTCTTGGAGAGAATGATGGCTTTTGGGCTGGAGGATGCTGAGAAGTTGGATTAAGATGATGTGGAATAACATTTGTATCAACTTGAAATTCAGGGAAAATTTGGTTATGCATCCAAACTGTTGTATCATAAGTGTGAAACTTGACACCATCAATCTGGTTTTGAACATCAGCATGTATTTCAGTTAGCTTTCTCCCCCTTTCTAACTTTTATAGATAGGGTGGCTTTGGCTTCCTCTTTGAATTTTACAACCTCTTCACAGGTCTTGAAGTTATGTTCTTGAGCCTTCTTTTCCAGTTGAATCTGATTGTTTGCCAGAGTTACTGATTGATCCATCACCTGACCAATGCTGGTAATGGTGTGATCTAGAGCTTTCCCACCTATTTTGAATAGGTGTTTCAGTTCATCAGTATTGTGCTGAATCTTAACAAATCCTCTGCTCATTTTTTGCTCGATAGCAGTGACTTTATCTGTGACGGCCTTGAGAGGCTGATCAAAATACTCCCTCTATTGTTTTAGCATGAATTAAATCTTACCAAGAATGGTATTATCAGGAGTTTTTGGAGCTGGAACTGGAGGAGGAGGTAGTACTGGAGCTATCCAGGGAAGTATTTCTTCAATAATAACTGAGCTCTGGGCTCTATTGGTATGAATCATGACCTCTCCTTCCTCACCAAGAATAGTAGGAAGGGAGAACTCTAGGATTTTGATGGGAGCTTCAGCAGGTTCAGGAGTTGCTTCTTTATCATCAGAAATTAAAACTGGCTCTTCTTCATGCACATCTTCAGTAGGAGACTGACGGTGAGGGGATCCTGGTTCAGAATGATGGTTTGATGGAAATGGTTCTAGATGAGGAGATTTATCTGCATGTAGAGGGGAAAGAGGTTCTTTGGAAGTAAGTTCCTCAATCATTCTGTGTATATCATCTTCTGTAGATAGAACCTGTTATTCAACTTGGGCATCTGTAAGAATTTCTTCACCAGGCAGATCAACATCTATAAGACATAAGTCCTCTGGTGTGTTAGATGTGTTCTCAACAGCATCAAATGGAGTGATATCTGAAGGAAGGTCAGGATGACTTGCCTCTGGGACTGTAGGAGCAGGCTCCCCCTCAACAACTGCACCTGAAGTGTCAGGCACTTTATGTAAAGGGGAAGATAGGGTCTTGTCCTCATCCTCTTCGAAATCATGGGCTTTTGCAACTTGTACAGGGTTTTGAAGCTTGAGCTCCCATCTTTGAATGGAGGAGATGGAGACTTCCTTCATATGATGCAGAGAAGAACCTTTAGATAGATCAAAAACTTTTGGGTTGACTTCATGAAGAATAAGAGAGACAATCCTACCAAAATTTGGTGCCTGAATGCTGTCCTTGATTTTATCAAAAATCATCATGCCCAACTGAAACTTCTTCCTGCATATCACTGTTGTCATCATATCAAAGAATTCATTTGTAATGAAACTAATTGAACTAGTGCGGCATAGAAGAATTTTTCCAAGTATGTCTACAAGGAGCTTGCTCTCTACATTTGGATCAGGCCGGTGATTGGTGCCTACACCAGCAGAGACACCACAAAAACTACACGCCCGATCATAATCATCAACAGTTAGGTCATCTTCTTCATCAATGATGGGCAACCGAAGTAGCTTAGAGACTATTGGAGTAGTTAGCTTAACGTTGATTCCACAAACCTTGGACTTAAGAATCTTCCCATTTTACTTCAATTTGGCATTCAGGAAAAATTCTTAAGCATCTAGAAGTAAGATTTTGCACGGGTGTTCCAAAACAAATGTAAGTCCGGTAGTTTCCAAAAATAGTAGAACGTTGTAGAAATCATCTGATAGATCAGCTATTCCAGTAGAAATGAGTTCACTGCCTATTCCAATCTTCGACATAGGGGCCATTAATCGAGAGAGATGAACTAAAGTCTATCCTTCTGAGAGAAAACGCTGAAGCGGCGACAAGAGGGAGATGGTGACAGAGAAGACAAAGAGTTTTCCTTTTTCTCGATAAAGGGGTGTGAGAGATCATATAATTTGGATTTTCCGGACTCAATCTATTTATATAAGTCTAATTTATAATGATTAAGGAAATAATTAATAACATACCTGAAAATGTGATGGTAGTAGAGTCCGGGTGTGAATATCAAAAACTTTGAACTTCAGGATGAAAATCGGCATCTGACTTCTCGAAAGATAGGTCATTTCTCGAGAGAAGATAAGAAATTTCTCGAGTAGAAAGGTTCTTTCTCGAGAAGCAGTTTTGAAGTTCTCGAGAAGCAGACTTGAGGTTCTCAAGAATCAATCTAGTACTCGAGAAGTAATTATCGGGAGTCAACCTTGTTCCTCAAGTAGTAATCTATTGTACTCAAGTAATGACTATCTTTTCGAGAAATGAAGTCCATTGAAGAATTTTCTTGAATTTTTGAAGTATAGCCCTATTCTTTAACTCTGCTGTGAAACCTTTTTTTCAATGTTATTTGTTGTGCATGACAAGTTCTGTTTTGAAGAACGAGAACTTGGCCTCGTCCAGTGGCTTCGTGAAAATGTCTGCAACCTGCTTGTCAGTTGGAACATACTAGAGATGGATGTCTCCTTGTTTCGCATGCTCACTGATAAAGTGGCACCTCATCTATATGTGCTTTGTCCTACTGTGAGAGACTGGGTTGTTGGCGATTACAATTGCACTAGAGGAGTCGCAAAATATTAGAATGTTCTTGAACTTCATATTGTAGTATTCAAACTAGTTCTTTATCCATAGCAGTTGTGCACAACAACTGCCTGCAGAGATATACTTTTACTTGGCTATTGAAAATGCGACACAATTCTGCTTCTTGCTGCTCCAGGAGATAAGCCTTCTTCCTAGGAATTGACAATTCCCGGAAGTGCTTTTCCTGTCATCTTTACTTCCTACAAAATCTGCATCTGAAAAACCTATCAGTTCGATATCATTACTTCTTGGGTACCATAAGCCAAGATTTGGTATACCTTTAAGGTATCACAAAATCCGTTTTACAGCAGCGTAGTTAGATTTCTTAGAGTTCACTTGAAATCTAGCACATGCATGTTGAAAACATTATGTCAGGTCTACTATCAGTAAGATTGATCAAGGATCCAATTATGCTTGTGTACTTGGTTTCATCAAAAGGTTTCCCTTTCTCATCCTTTTCCAGAGACATAGCTGAACCCATTGGAGTTCTCATAAGGGTTGCATTCTCCATTTCAAATTTCTTAATTAACTCCTTGGTGAATTTTATCTGAGAGATGAAAATTCCATCTTCATATTGTTTCACCTGAAGTCCTAAGAAATACTTCAGCTCTCTCATACTGCTCATTTCAAACTTCCCTTGCATAAGTTTGGAAAACTTTTTGTATAGTTGTCATTAGTAGAACCAAATATGATGTCATCAACATAGATTCGTACTAGAAAACTCTTGCCTTTTATTTCCCTAAGAAATAATGTCTTATCTATCTTTCCTCTTGTGAACTTATTCTCAAGAAGAAAGCTAGACAGCGTCTCATGCCAAGCTCGAGGAGCTTATTTCAAACCATATAAAGCTTTAAATAAAAGATAAACATGCTCAGGATGTTTAGAATCAATAAAACCTAGAGGCTATTCAACATACACTTCTTCCTTTATGTCACCATTAAGGAAGGCTGACTTCACGTCCATCTGATAGACAGTGAAGCCCTTAAGTGCTGCATATGCTAAGAACAACCTGATTGCCTCCAGCCTTGCTACTGGAGCGTACGTCTGATCAAATTTGATTCCTTCTTCTTGTCTATATCCCTTGGCGACGAGTCTGGCCTTATTCTTTTTAATTGCCCCATCTTCGTCCATCTTGTTCCTATAGACCCACTTTGTTCTGATAACGTTCTTACCTTTGGGTCTTGGAATAAGCTTACAGACTTGGTAATACTTGAATTGATTCATTTCTTCTTCCATTAACATTATCCAAGATGCGCCTGAGTTTGCTTCATCAAACTTCTTTGGTTTAACCTGCAAGAGGAAACTTAAATATAGATTTTCATTAGTTGTACCTCTACGATTTCTGACACCATTCCGGGGATCTCCTATGATTTGATCAATTGGGTGATCCTTCAAGTGTCTGAGCTCTAGGGTTCTTGCATCTAGAGCTTCCTCTTTCACTGGAGTGACTTCATCTGCTTGAATGACCTCTTCATCATGGTAATAATCCTCTCCAATTGGGGTTAGAGTGGTGATCTTGATGAACTTTTGAGCTTTTTCTTCAGTCAGCTCATCCAAGCATAATTCCTTTAGTCTTGAACCTGCATCTTCAATAAACACACTAGAAAAATGCCTTGTAGCAAGCTCGTCTCTTCAAATACAACATTGATAGATTCTTCTACAATCAGGGTTTTCTTATTAAAAATCCTATATGTCTTACTATGGCTACTATAACCTACGAAAATACCTTCAAAACTCTTTTCACTAAATTTAGTCGTGTGATACTTCCCATTGTTAAGTACGAAGCATTTACTACTAAAGATTTTAAAATATGAAATAGTCGGTTTCCTGCCCTTTAGAAGTTCATAAGGTGTCTTATTATGGTTCTTGTTTATGAGTGCTCGATTTTGCACGTGGCATGCAGTGTTGACGGCTTCAGCCCAAAAATATTCTGGTAGTGAGGCATCACTCAACATGGTTTTGCAAGCCTCTAGGAGTATTCTATTCCTTCTCTCAGCAACTCTGTTCTTTTTAGGAGTACGAGGAGAGTAAAACTCATGAAAGATACCAAGACTTTCACAGAATTCTATCATGGACCCAGACTTGAACTCTGTTCCATTGTCACTTCTGATTTTGGCAATGGAGCATTTATATTCATTCTGAACATGCCTGACAAAATTAGTGAATATATCAAGGTATCTGACTTGTGTTTTAGAAAGAACACCCAAGCAAAGCAAGAGTAATCATCAAAAATAACCAATGTATAATCCTTACCTCCCAAACTTCTAATTTGCAGTGGACAGAACAAGTCCATATAAAGTAGGTGTAAACACCTATTAGAATCTTTACCAATAATGCTTTTAAAGGTAGCCCTTGTTTGCTTGCCTTTTACACATGCGTGACAAGGTCTATCTTTAATGCACTTAATGTTGGGTGCATTACGTACAAAATTAAGAGAAAATAAATTATTAATATATTTATCATTTATGTGTTAATCTCTGGTGTCATTGGTCACCAAGAGATGCACTATCTTTTGCAAAAAAGTACACTGGCGTAGAAGAGTCTATGAAAATAAAATTAAACAAAATATATTTCTACTACGAGTGTTTGATAGAATCATCTCTAAGTTATCGACCGATTTTATCAAGCACTTGTATGCATGAAATTCTACTATGTATCCTTTGTCGCAGAGCTAGCTTATGCTTATAAGATTGTGTTTCAATCCTTCAACATAAGCCACATCTGAGAAGGATACACTACCATTAGTAATCAAACCGTAGCCTTTTATAGTCCATCTATAAGAACCTCCAAAGATGACCTTTGGCCCATTCATGACTGGAGAATAATTCTGGAGTAGGTTTCTAGTCCTGGTCATGTGCCGAGAGCATCCACAGTCCAAATATCAGATGGGATTTATGGTGGCCTCTAGACATTCCTGTAAAAGTAGAATTAAGTTGCCTTAGGAACCCAAACTTGTTTGGGTCCTTTGTCTCTTTTTAGCATACTCCCCTATGTATGTTAACATTGTGAGTGGTCTTTCTCACATTATTAACTTGAGGAGTTACATAATATCTGGGGTTAAACCAACAATCTATGGCAAAGTGACCAATTTTGCCACAACACCAACAGTCAAACCTATTATATCTTTATCTAGAGCTCTCATGCATGACCTTTTGAGAGTGTGGTCTAGCAGGGGTAGCAGAGACATGGAGGTAGAAGCTTCATGGTGATGGCACTCACATGACTTCTTCTCTTTAAGAGGCTTTTCCACAACTAGTTTAACTCTTTGAGCTTTCTTGATGTTATGAACATGACTATAAGGGCTGTAGCTTTGAAGAGTGATCTCCTCATAAGGTTCTTGAAGAGACTTTTAACAAAGTTTCGGGGATGAGTCCATCCTTGGTAACGAGACTTGGGCTCTACATAAGTAGGCCTGGCAAAGTGACCGTAGGATGAGTCAAGATCAAACTCGTTTGTTGGAAGGATAACCTTTTTTAAACAGTTTGCTCTTGAGGAGATTTTCCCTTCTCCTTGGCTAGAGCCTTCTTGGCAGCCTTATTTCTCCTTTGGGATTTATTTCTCCTAAAAGATTTACTATGGGCAGCCACATGGCCTAATCCAGCTCCTTTACCCTGAGCAGAGAATCCAGCCACAAGTGGAAGGACTGTCTTGGCCTTGGAGAAACTTTAAACAAGTTTCTTTTCAGCAGCAAGTTGTTCTTCCAACTTTTGAATGATTTTCTCCTTCAGGTTAAGGTGCTCGAGAGCTTTATTATATTTTTCCATCGCATCATGGAATTCCTTTCTTAGTGAGTCCATCATTATGACTTCCTCCCTAAGATTGCTCTCCTCAGCCTTAAGAGATTTAATCTCATTAGCTTGAGCTCTTGCAACTCTTCGACATTTGTCGTAAGCCTTAATCAACTCTTTATATTGAGTCATTAGTTCAGATTCATCATTACGAACAGTCCTCATTATCATGGTCAGACGCATCTAATTTCGAGTGAGGGGTATGAGAGTTTACCTTCCCAGTGAACTCGGGTTCTTCTTCTTCATCTGTATGTGCCATAAGCCCAAAGTAGCCTTCCTCATCATCACTAGACTCAGATGAGTCTGTGTCACTGAGGGTCTTGGCCTTCTTGGCTACCAGGCTTCTTTAAATCTTCTTATTATAAAGACTTATTATCCTCTCTTCTTCCACTATAACGCCCCCGGTTTTTCTGTGTTTTGTTTGGTCATTGTTTGGCGCTACAATGACATATTTCTAGCCTCTTGCCGTTGTTAGAGCATGGTCTTAGCTCTTTAGGTTCCTTGAGTGGCCTATTTGTAGCCTATTTGCAAGATTCCCTAGCTAGCCGGAGTCTGTTTTGGTGACTCGACTGAGCCTCTCAGGGAATGCTTGTACTTTGGCTTGGGAGGTGTTAGCCCGAGTGTTTGATCGTCGGATGTTGCGTTCTACTTCGTCGTTGTTTTCTGTTGCTTGGGTTTTTAGCTACGGTGCGGGTTTTATCGAAATCCAAGATCATTTATTTTTGCGTCGTTTTGACGTTTGCTTGATTAGCTAGTGGTAGTTGCTTTTGCTGTGCATGCCCTTAAATTGCTGAGCTTGGTAGGGCTGGTGCCCTGTTTTTAGGCTAAGTGTTTAGTTATTTTCATTTCATGTATATATATATATATGTTTAGATAACTAGCTAATGATTTTTGTTGTACAGTAATAGTTATATATTTATAAGCTTAGTATATATGTATTTGCTAGCAGCTGGTGGGCTCGGGTGCATCAGTTAGGCTGATTTTATAAGCTTAGATTTATATGTTTGTATACGCATATATTTTTATATGTATAATATTTTATATGCATAGCTATAAGTGGAGGTTTTAGGAGAGGAAGCCAGTGGTCGAAATCTGAGTGCTATAGGATTATTTTTTTAGCTTTAGATAAGTGAGTGGAGGTCTTATTTTAAGGCTCTAGCTGTTTCTCTTCTTCCCCATTTCCTGAGTTAGCTTCAGCTTGTTAGCTTCCAGCGGAAGGAAGCAAGCGGGAGGCGTAGGAGCTGCAGCTTTGACCGTCGGAAAACTGTGGATTTAGGGCTTGTTTCGCTCGGGTAACAGCATATTTGAGCTACTCTCGCCGAGATCTTGCTTCCTAGGTATGTAACTTAGCTTTTCAGGCTGTCTATAGGAGCTAGGGTTTTTAGGGTTTGTTCTTCTTCCTCTAAAAGCTTCAGGTTTGCCTCTTAGGTGGCCAATCTTGCTGCCGGTGCCGAATTTTGAAGGCAACTGCTGTTTCCTGGAGGTAGAGGCAAGTTGCTCTCTTTGCCCTTGCCAATCTTGATTTTATTCCAGTTACTTTTGTGTATCAGCTCATTCTTTTCTCTCCTATAAGCTAGGGTTGCTGCAGTCTTTGTCCCAAGCAGGTTTACTGTCAATCTTGCCTATAATTAATTATTTTCTCTCTTTTATTCTCTACTTGGTGTTCAGATAGTAGCCGGAGGTAGGTTTTGCTTTATTAATCTTTAGTCCAGCTTGTTAGGTTGTTGTGTTGTTGGGTAGAAGGGGCGGGAGAGAGAGTTTGGAGTTACTTTCTAGCTCTCTGAATAGTAGGCGTTGAGTGGGTTGGGGTCGGGCTATCACCAGGTTTTAGGAATATTAGGCTAAGTCAAAAGCGTTGAGTGAGTGTACCTCACTCAACACCTAGACTGTTAGGCTTCTAGCGTTGAGTGTGGTGCACTCACTCAATGCCATGGTCGTTTTTGCGTCTAAGTCATTTGGCGTTGAGTGAGTCGACCTCACTCAACGCCGTGGCTATTTTGGCATTGAGTGTGGTGACTCACTCAATGCCAAAGCACGTTTTTTACGGTTAAGTCATTTGGCATTGAGTGAGTCGACCTCACTCAACGTCGTGGCTGTTTTGGCATTGAGTGTGGTAGACTCACTCAACGCCAAAGCCTATTATTGTGGTTAGGATACTTGGCATTGAGTGGGAGGACCTCACTCAACGTCGAAGCTGTTTGATGGTGAGTGTGGTGAACCCACTCAACGCCATGGCTAGGCTGTTTGTGGCTATGTTCCTTGTGTTGAGTGAGTGACCCCACTCAACTCCATGGATAGTGCTTGGTGTTGAGTAGCCCACTCAGCATCGTGTCGAGTGAACTCGACGCTTTTGCCTTGGGGGTGTTTTCCTTTAGGACTGTTAGTATGGCTTCTTCCTTAGGGGGGGTGTTGGGTGTTCGGATAGTTTTTTGCATGCCGACTCGTGGATTATGGCAGGTGGTGTGGTTTTGTAGGCTTTGTAAGGGGGGAATTATGTGTGCTTAGTAGTGGCCACCACCACCTAGGCCGTGTTGGGCTGGTATGGTTGGGTATGTGGACCATATAGCTGCCACCGGCTGTTTTCACCCTGGAGTGTTTTTTTTGGTCTGGTTGATGGTGAGGGTTGTACCGCCCAATCCGACCCAAGGTTTTCACCACGGCCAATAATTCACAAAGATTTGGACTGTTAGTTCCTTTCCTTTTTAGTGGCTATTTCTTTTGACATAGGTATGTCTTGGTGCTGCTGCAGGTGCTTAGTAGAGCATGTTGCTATTTATGTTCACACTTGGTGTACTTTTACTGCTCTTTGGACAGTGTTTCTTCTGACTGTCATGTCTTTTCTTCTACTGATAGTGTTTTGTTGCAGGACTGGTAAACCCCTTCTTTTATTACTCATGAACTTAATGCTCCACTTCCTTTGATTTTCTTTTACTTGCTGAGGTGTTCTTTTTTTTGAATGCCTCAGGTTCAGGTTGTAGCCAGTTAGATGACTAGTGCTCTTGTGGAGCTTGCTTGTGGCATCCTGGGTAACTGAGGTTGTTGTTCCTCATCGGGTGAGGTAGTTTTTCTTCCTTTCTGTATAGACATACATACTCACCAGTGGGTTCGTGTCAGGTTGTTGACGCCCACTGGTGGCATACTTATGTTGCTGGGTATGAACCAAAACTGCTACTTTTACCTATTTGCGGTTGTTCACTTATTTCTGGGAAGGTTTATGCTAAACTTCATGTTAAATATTTTTAAAACCCTAACATATTACTACATGTATCTCATGCACATCATGTTTACAAAACCAAAGCACTATTTTTCCTTAAGCGTAAAGACTATCGTTTTATATATACTATACTAACCTTAGAGTCGTGCATACCATGAGTCGTCCCTCGGGGACACTTATGCTCATTTAGAATGTCAAAGTAACCTAATTAATGTATTTCCCGCTGTGAATAAATATATTTTTAATTATGACTAGATGATCTACTGTGCCGAGGGATACAGCCGTAGAATTTAACTGATTTTCTCTCATATAAATTTATGATTTTCTATAAAGATGTAGAGTTTGGAGCTTTGCCTGAACGTGTGCAGTTATCCCCTGCACAACGTGGCATCATGGCACGTATATTCACTTGCTCTGATACAATTTTTATTCGTGAGAAAATGCGGGTCATGACATCAACCCTCCTTCTTCTTGTGAGGGCAATCAACTATGACGTGCCATGGCATATTGCATCAATAACAAATAATGTCAGAAGAAATATGTTTGTTCGGTTTAGAGTGATACATGTCTTGGCTACTTGTGCCATTCTTGTGATGATCACCATCATGACGTGATCTTCTGAACGAGGCATCTTTGCCTCTCCACTATTTCTTCTTGTTCAAGAACTTCTTGAACTGCCTTGAGAGAAGAGAAAACTCTCCTTCAGATAGCTCTGAGCCTGACGTACTTGACTCTGAAGCTTCTTCTTCACTCTCTTCATGTGCGGGAGCAGGAGATACAGCGTTTGACTTCCTTGAGATTTCTGCCTTTAGAGTGACAGAATTCTCCTTGGATGAAGACGGCCTTTATCTTCTTCAGCTTTTCTCGAGTTTACCTGAAGTTCATATGACTTATGCTTTCCAAAGAGATTCTAAGGGTTAGTCTCTGCCAGCTTACCAAACTCCTGAATAACACAGACTTTGTTGTCCCATTCCTTAGTCAGGGATCTCAGAAATTTATCATTTAGTTCTCCATTAGTGAAGACCTGGCCATAGACTTTAGGCCGTTGACAATCTTGAAGAAACTCTCAAATGTATCAGCAATAGAGTCCTCGGGACCTTGTCTGAATGCTCCATACTTCTGATTCAGAAGGGATCTTCTATCATCCCTTACCTATTCGGTACCTTCCATCAGGACGATAAGAGACTGCCACATTTCCTTTGTGGATTGACAGTGAATTAGATTTTGCAACATAGAATCATCGACTACACTTACGATGATATTCTTGGCTTCTTGTGTAATGAGACAAGTGCAATCTCATCTTTGTTAAGATCCATATACTTCTTGGAAACTTGCTTCGTTGATTCAATAATGGAGGCTGTCATAGGAACATAGGGTCCTCTTCCACTATCATAAAAATCCTTGGATCTACAGCTTCCATGAAGAATTTTATCCTTTATTTCCACATTACAAAGTTAGTCTTTGTACACAAGGGAAGCTTAGAAAAATCCTTGGCTATGCCCATGCTTGTATCCTCTAAAGACAACTAGGACCAGATCTATTCAAGGAGTTAACCTTTTGATGAACAACCTGCCTCTGATACTAATTGATGTTTTTAGTTGTCTACCTAAATCACCTAGAGGTGGGTGAATAGGTGAGGTTTTTGTCTTTTTACGGAATAAAAACTTGTAATAGTGGAGCACAGAAAATAAACAAACAAGCCACAGAGAACATAAGATTTATAGTGGTTCCCCAACCTTGGGTACGTCCACTCTCCACCTCATCGATCTAGCACCACTCTAGACTCAGCTACCTCACTATTATTTCTAATTGAGAACCAATCCTACAACTCGGAGAAATGCCCCTATAACTCGATCCTCAAAACGGGATCTACACTCGGAAGAAAAACTTCCTACAAAACTCGGAGACAAAATCTCCTACAAGAGTTAAAATAGATTTTACAACAACAATAAAATAACTTCACTTCAGACTCTGACAGATCTTAGAACTTCATATTTCTTCCTTCTTGAAAGTTGAAACTCTGTCAGAAATAGATAAAGGAATACTGTGCCGAAATCTCTGGATGTGAAAATCTTAAGATCAACACGATCAAGAAAGAGATCGGTAGAAGTTGAATTCCTTGATCTGTCGATCACTTCTTGTACTGAACCACTTGAATCGGAAAGAAGAGCAGCGGCAAGAATGACGATGATGTGCGGTAGCTTTCCCGATTAAGAATGAATAGTACGATTCAGAATTCTTGATTTTGTGTGTTAGGGTAAGTCGGAAAAAGATAAGACTTTTTTGGACTTGCCTAACGATAATCATATCCTGCACACGTGGACCAATAAGAATAGGATAAATTTGAAATCATTTCATCTCCCTTAGAGAAAATTTCAGAAAATGATCTAGATTTTCGGTTAGAAGATTACTCGAGATAGTGGTTCTAGAAGAATGTAATTCCCGAGTTCTCTACCATCGTCGAAATGAGGCCTCGAGAAAGTCGATAAATGGACGATATGCAGGCTAGAGAATCTTTACTTCAAGACAAATACTTCGATCGACCTTAACTTCTCGAACGATCTCAGAGCATGAAACTTACAACTTCTTCTGAACGGTTTGGTTCTG